>WQNJ02000388.1:0-82863 GCA_016584745.2 Phylloscopus trochilus trochilus | reverse complement strand
GATCCTGCAGGGATGAACTCCTGATCCTCCAGGGATAAACTCCTGATCTTCCAGAGATGAACCCCTGATCATCCAGGGATGAGCCCTGATCTTCCAGGATGGACCCCTGATCATCCAGGGATGAACAAACCCCTGATCCTCCAGGGATGAACCCCTGATCATCCAGGGATGAACCCCTGATCTTCCAGGGATGAACCCCTGATCTTCCAGGGATGAACAAACCCCTGATCCTCCAGGGATGAACCCCAAGGATGAACCCCTGATCCTCCAGGGATGAACCCCTGATCTTCCAGGGATGAACAAACCCCTGATCCTCCAGGGATGAACCCCAAGGATGAACCCCTGATCCTCCAGGGATGAACCCCTGATCTTCCAGGGATGAACCCCTGATCTTCCAGGGATGAACAAACCCCTGATCCTCCAGGGATGAACCCCAAGGATGAACCCCTGATCCTCCAGGGATGAACCCCTGATCTTCAGGGATGAACCCCTGATCCTCCAGGGATGAACCCCTGATCCTCCAGGGATGAACAAACCCCTGATCTTCCAGGGATGAACCCCTGATCCTCCAGGGATGAACCCCTGATCCTCCAGGGATAAACCCCTGATCCTCCAGGGATGAACCCCTGATCCTCCAGGGATAAACCCCTGATCTTCCAGCCATGAACCCATGAACTTCTCCCCCTCCCGAATCTGATTTGGGGAGGAAAAATCAGGAATTCTGGAGGCTCCACCTCCCCACTGGGAATCCCTCCCACCCCTTTCTGCTCCTCTCTGTTCCCAGGTGTCTCCTGTGGTTCAGGAAGTGCTGGAATCCCTGTTGTCCCAGGCTGTCCCAGGTCTGTCCCAGGCTGTCCCAGTGTCCCAGGCTGTCCCAGGCTGTCCCAGGGCTGTCATGGGCTGTCCCAGTCTGTCCCAGGTCTGTCCCAATCTGTCCCAATCTGTCCCAGGCTGTCCCAGAACTGTCCGAGGTCTGTCCCAATCTGTCCAGGTCTGTCCCAATCTGTCCCAAACTGTCCCAGGTGTGTCCCACTCTGTCCCAGGGCTGTCCCAGTGTCCCAGGTCTGTCCCAGGTCTGTCCCAGGACTCTCTCAGACCTGTCCCAGGCTGTCCCAGTCTGTCCCAGGCTATCCCAGTCTGTCCCAGTCTGTCCCAGTCTGTCCCAGTCTGTCCCAGGCTGTCCCAGGTCTGTCCCAGTCTGTCCCAATCTGTCCCAGTCTGTCCCAATCTGTCCCAGGCTGTCCCAGGTCTGTCCCAGTGATATCCCAGTCTGTCCCAGTCTGTCCCAGGTCTGTCCCAGGACTCTCTCAGGACTGTCCCAGGTCTGTCCCAGTCGGTCCCTCCTGAGTCACCCCAGCCTCCCCGCCCTGCCCAGCCCGTCCAGCCGGGGTTCCCGGGGTTCCACGGGCAGCAGCCCCGGGGCCGCCGGGCCGGTCCGGCCGGTCCCGCTGGGGCGTGCCCGCGTTATTGGCCGCCTGATCACCGGAATGAAACCTTAATGAGAGCTGCTGCTGCTTAATTAACCTGCTGCTGCTTAATTAAACTGCTGCTGCTGCTGCCGCCGCCCCGCCGGGGGCGTGTGCCGCCCGTCCGCAGCACCCCCGGTCCGATCCCCGGGCCGGCCGGGCTGTGCCACTGGGCTTGGGTTGGGTTGGGGCTGGGTTTGGGGTCAGGTTTGGGGTTGGGTTTGAGGTTGGGGCTGGGCTTGGGGTCAGGTTTGGGGCTGGGTTTGGGTTGGGCTTGGGGCTGGGTTTGGGGTCGGGTTTGGGGCTGGGCTTGGGGTCGGGTTTGGGGTCGGGTTTGGGGCTGGGTTTGGGGTCGGGTTTGGGGCTGGGTTTGGGGCTGGGTTTGGGGCTGGGTTTGGGGTCAGGTTTGGGTCAGGTTTGGGGCTGGGTTTGAGTTGGGTTTGGGGCTGGGTTTGGGGCTGGGTGTGGGGCTGGGTTTGGGGCTGGGTTTGGGGTCGGGTTTGGGGCTGGGTTTGGGGTCGGGTTTGGGGCTGGGGTTTGGGGTCAGGTTTGGGGTCGGTGTGGGGCTGGGTTTGAGTTGGGTTTGGGGCTGGGTTTGGGGCTGGGTGTGGGGCTGGGTTTGGGGCTGGGTTTGGGGTTGGGTTGGGGCTGGGTTTGGGGTCGGGTTTCGGGCTGGGTTTGGGGTCTGGCTTGGGGTTGGGTTTGGGGCAGAAATCAGCACCTTGGCCGAAAAGAGCTTTGTGGTTTTTTTTTTCTCCGTTATTGTCTATTTTTATTCTATTTTATTTTATTCTTATTAAACTTATAAATTAATATAAAAAGGCAAAACATCATTTTTCACAAGGGGGGGAAAAGAAATCCCCCCCCCGAAGGAGCTGAGGCGGGAGAGTGAGGCCTACTCGCCTTGACTCGGCCTAGGCCTCAATCAAGCCTGGCCTAACCGGGCCGGCCACCAAAATTAATTAAAAAAAAAAGAGGTTGGGGACTGCTGATTGTCAGCACGGACGTCAGCACGGACCATATGTCACCATTCCAGCGCCGGGGTCTCCATGGAGCCCCCTCGGCCCGGCCTTTTGTCCCCTTGTCCCCCCAGAGCCATTCAGGGCCTGGCCGGGCCGCGGCCGGGCGAGGGGGGGGGACGGGACAGAAAACAAATTGCTACAAACCCAGCGCCCACCCCCGTCGGGCTGGCAGGAGCAGACAATAAAAAAAGGCCACTGCAGACTGTTTAAAAGCTGGAGAAAGGGCCGGTTGCCATGGCGATGCGATGGTTGCGGCCCATTAAACTCCAATCACATGTAAATTTATCCCCAGGCCTCCAGCGAGGGGGGACCCCCAGAGCTGCAGAATCGCCCCCCCCCCTTGACAATGAGCAGTTTGTTTATCAATTCAGGTGCCCGTTTAATTGGCTCCGTTCGAGGCCCTCTTTGTTTAAAGTAATAACCTTCACAAAGGCCCCCTCGCTGATTTATCATTTCCAGCACTCCATTTAGATTGGGGGCTTCTTTAAAAAAAAATCCTTGCAACCACCACCTCATCTCCCCCCGGGATAATAAATCAAGAGGGGATGCTCCTCTTGAGGTGGAGGGGTCTGCATCCCTGAGGAGTTTCCTGGGAATCCCTTGATGTTGCCACGCTTCATATTTTGGTTTTAGGAAATTCTGTTCCAAGCGCTCTTACTGGTAAATAAAGTCACGTCCTGTAAGCTCTCTTGTTTTGCACAGTTGTTGTTCCCAGAGGAGGGATTTTCGCGTGGTGGTCTCTGGAAGTGACCAATGGTTCTCAAAGGTCCCACTTCTAAGGTGGGCACATTTGTAAAAAGTATAAAAGAAGCCTGGAAAATAAACCGGTGGCTCCTCCTGATGAGGGGTCCACTGCAGCCTTCTGAAGCACTCCCTGCCTGGGACTGCTGGACATCCAGGGGTTGATGGACATCCAGGGATTGTTGGACCTCCAGGGATTGTTGGACCTCCAGGGCTGATGGACATCCAGGGGTTGATGGACATCCAGGGATTGTTGGACCTCCAGGGGCTGATGGACGTCCAGGGGTTGATGGACGTCCAGGGGTTGATGGACATCCAAGGGTTGATGGACATCCAGGGATTGTTTGGACCTCCAGGGGCTGATGGACATCCAGGGGCTGATGGACGTCCAGGGGTTGATGGACCTCCAGGGGTTGATGGACATCCAGGGCTGATGGACGTCCAGGGGTTGATGGACATCCAAGGGTTGATGGACATCCAGGGTGCTCCCCTCACCCAGCCCAGGGAAAGCTGCCCCCAAGGGCAGAGGGAGCAAATCCATGAATTCATTATCCCCCCCCTGGGCAATGAGCTCGAGCTCCCCAGCTTGATTTCCCAAATAAAAATAAATATTTTTATATTAAAAAAAAAAAAAACACAAAAAATAAAAAAAAACCAAACCCCCAAAAAAAACCAAAAAACAAAAAAAACCAAAAAACCCACAAAAAACCCAAAAAACCACACAAAAAAAAACCCACAAAAACAAACAAACAAACAAACAAACAAAAACAAAAACAAAAAAAAACCCAAAAAATTCCAAACCTGACAGAAAGCTGAAAACCCCCTCGGTTTTCCCCTCTCTTTTTCCAGGCTCCGGAGGCAGGGAAGCTGCCGGGAATCTCCCGGAGCCGGCTTGCAGGCGTCTCCTCCCCGACAGGGAGCCGCGGTCTAATTAAGAAGAAACCTCCACCAGCCCCTTTTTACAAAAGTCTGAGTGGCAGCTGATTATTGCAGCAAAGTGCAACCTCTGCCGTTTTTGTCAGGAGAGCCCATCAAATTAGGGCCAAATAAGATGTCCATCTGTTTTCCTGAATGGCAGCGGCCGCAAAAAAAAAAAAAAAAAAAAAAAAAAAAAAAAAAAAAAAAAAAAAAAAAAAAAAAATCAGATTCCCACCAGTTCCTCGAGTCCCAATTATTCCCAGATTATCTTTTTTTTTTTTTTTGGGATGGGGAGATCGGCGATGAATTAAAAAAAAAAAACCTCGTGGCCTCGTTACTGAGAGCCTGGTGCATCTCTGAGGAGGGCAGGGGGGCCCCCCGGGTGAGGGTGACAATCCCCGGGGTGACCCCGGGGCTGGGCAGGGACTGACAGCGGATAAACATTCCCAGATAAACATCCCGGCTCCCTCGGGATAAACATTCCCGGCTCCTCGCCCTGGGGAAACGGGAGGGGAAAAGGAAAGAATAACGAGGAGAAGAGGCAGGAAATCGGGGCTCCGGTTTTGGGGGATTGATGGACATCCAGGGTTGCTGGACATCCAGGGGTTGAGGGACATCCAAGGGTTGATGGACATCCAGGGGTTGATGGACCTCCAGGGGTTCATGGACATCCAGGGGTTCATGGACATCCAGGGGTTGATGGACCTCCAGGGGTTCATGGACATCCAGGGGTTGGTGGACATCCACGGGTTGATGGACATCCAGGGGTTGATGGACCTCCAGGGTTGATGACATCCAGGGGTTGATGGACATCCAGGGATTGATGGACATCCAGGGGTCGATGGACATCCAGGGGTTGATGGATATCCAGGGGTTGATGGACATCCAGGGATTGCTGGACATCCAGGGGTTGATGGATATCCAAGGGTTGATGGACCTCCAGGGACTGATGGACATCCAAGGGTTGCTGGATATCCAGGGACTGATGGACATCCAGGGGTTGATGGACATCCAGGGGTTGATGGACCTCCAGGGGTTGATGGACATCCAGGGGTTGGTGGACATCCAGGGGTTGATGGACATCCAGAGGTTGATGGACATCCAGGGGTTGATGGACATCCAGGGTTGATGACATCCAAGGGTTGATGGATATCCAGGGGTTGAGGGACATCCAGGGATTGCTGGACCTCCAGGGATTGATGGATATCCAGGGGCTGATGGACATCCAGGGATTGATGGATATCCAGGGGTTGAGGGACATCCAGGGGTTGATGGACCTCCAGGGGTGTGATGGACATCCAGGGATTGATGGACCTCCAGGGGTTGATGGACATCCAGGGATTGATGGACATCCAGGGGTTGATGGACATCCAGAGGTTGATGGACATCCAGGGATTACTGGACATCCAGGGGTTGATGGACATCCAGGGGTTGATGGACATCCAGGGGTTGCTGGATATCCAAGGGTTGCTGGACATCCAAGGATTGCTGGACATCCAGGGGTTGATGGACATCCAGGGGTTGATGGACATCCAAGGGTTGATGGGCATCAGGGATTGCTGGATATCCAGGGCTGATGGACATCCAAAGGTTGATGGACATCCAGGGGTTGATGGACATCCCGAAGGCCTCAACATTTTGCTTCCTGCTGGCCAAAAAAAACCTTCTGGGAAGGGTTTCCTTGGAGAGCAGATCCTGCTCTCCCACCCATCCCTGGGGGGTTTCTCACACCACAGCTCCCCTCTCATTTCCACAACAAGGCCAAGGGAGTTTTCTCTCCCCCCACCCCTGGAGATATAAATTCTCTTCACGGAATCCCGGAGGAGGTTTGGGGTTGAATCGCAGGTTTGGGGTTGGAAGATCCTTTAAAAGGTCACCTCGTCCCAAAGCCCTGATTTACTTCGCCGTGGAATTTTTCACCTCTCAACTCCCCCCCCTCCCCCAAAATCCGTTTATTTTAAAAATAGAGATGAGCTTGGGAACACAAGTAAGAATTCCAACTTGTTCTCTCTCCTCTGCTTCCCCCACCGAGTTGAATCCTGATTTTTTTTCCACGCCAGAAACGTTTCCTCTGGGAATCCAAGCAACCCCAACACTGCCCAGGAAGGCAAATTCGTGCCCCACGGGATGAAATTCCATCATCCTCTTCCCTTTTGTGGGAGATGAGAGATTTGGGGAGACATCCCCGTTCCCATTTCCTGGAAAAAAAAAGCCCCCACGATCCTCCCCCTTCCCAGACAGCCCGGAAGATGGAAAATATTTCTTGATGCTTTTTCTTTCCTTCCGTTTTATTTTATTTTTTATTTTTTATTTTTTTTCTCCTATCCCAAGGCTTTGATTGCAAATCCTTTTGTCTTCCAGCTCCAGGGAACTCCCCCCTCTCTCGCAGGTGGTGGAGGGGGGAAGTTCAGAGATTCCAGACTGGAATGAGCCGGGGATGAGCGGGGCTGGCCCGGGAGGGAGGAATTTTATTCCAGGGATGGATCTAAGGAGCCAGAGCTTCCCAGAAACGTCGCTGGGAGCATCCAGGCCTCCCAATCTGCATGAATTTCCACTTCAAACGCGGAGCGGAGAAGCATCTTTTATCGCTCAGGCTTTCCGGGAGTGAAGGATTCTCCTGAGCTCTGATAAAGTTAAAAAAACCAAAAAACCAAAAACCAAAAAACCCACCAAACCCAAAAAAGCAACAGAAACAAAACAAACAAACAACCCAACAAATTCCCCCAAAAAACAAACAAACAAACAAACAAAAACCAAAGAAAAACAAAACAAAAAAACCACCCGAACAACCGAACCAAACAAACCAACCCACCCAACCCAAAACACCAAAAAATAAAAAAAAAAAAAAAAAAAAAAAAAACAAAAAAACCAAAAAAAACCCCAAAAATAAAAAAAAGCCCAAAAAATCCCCCCCCCCCCAAAAAAAAAACCAAACCAAACCAAAACAAAAAAAAAATCCCAAAAGAAACCCCCCCAAAAAAAACCCCCAAACAACCCGGCTGGCCTCTGTTATCAACAGCGATAGCAGCGGCAGCTCCCGGCAGAGCCACCCCCGGGAGGAGGGGCCCTGAGGGAGAGCGCGATGGGTTTTTTAATTGGTGACACATTCTATTGATGGAGCTGACAGCGGAGGAGAGGCGAAAACCTCCTTCCTCCTCCTCTCCTCCTCCTCCTCCTCCTCCTCTTCCTCCTCCTCCTCCTTCCTCCTCCTTCCTCCTCCTTCCTCCTCCTCCTCCTCCTCCTCCTCCTCCTCCTCCTCCTTCCTCCTCCTCCTCCTTCCTCCTCCTTCCTCCTCCTTCCTCCTCCTCCCGGCTGTGTGTTTGCCTTCCGCCACTTCCTTGAAGCCGTTCACGTGTGAAAAGGATTTAAAGGTTATGGGAGGAGGAGGAGGGGGAAAAAAAAATAAAGGAGGAGGAGGAGGAGGGGGAGGAGGAGGAGGAGGGGGAGGGAAGGAAGCCTGGTGATAACCCAGCGTTATCATCCTGAGCGATAACACTGAATTATTCAGGAGGGGCCTTAAAGGACGGGGTGGGTGGCTGGGGGGTTAAATCGAGGTTGAAACAAAAGAAGGGTGAGGTGGTGGTGCCCGGCTCCTTCCAGTGACCCAACCCCGGTTATCCCAGCTCGGTGCCCGGCTCGGTGCCCGGTTCCTTCCAGCCCCAGCCCCGGTTATCCCGGCTCGGTGCCCGGCTGTCGCTGTGGGACACAATCAATGAGACAACGGACCCAGGTTCAGCAGGCTGATGCTCCCAAAAGGGGCTGGTTTATTCTCCAAACCTGTTTTTATCCCTTTTTACAATGTGCCCACCTAAGAGGTGGGATCCCTGGACCCATTGGCCACACCAAGGGTCAACAAGCAAAGTCCCTCCTCAGAAGAAAACAAGAGAGTTTACATAGAGTGACCTTGTTTACGGTCTCAAATCCCTGGGAAAAAGTTTAAGAAAAATGCAAACATGAGAAACAGTGACTACACCCGGCTCCTTCCAGCGCCCAGCCCCGGTTATCCCGGTGGGATGAAGGGGAGCGGGGCAGGGGGAAGTCCCTGCAGGGCCGAGCTCCTGGGAAGTGTTTGGGGTTGGTTTGGAACCAGAGCTCCGTGAGCTGGGGCACGGGGGGAGAGCCTGGGGAGCACAGGGAGCTCTCCCACCCTGGGGAGGGTCAGGGGGGGAATTGGGGTGGGTTGGGATCCGTGGGATCCATGGGATGGGATGGGATGGGATCCATGAGATGGGATCCATGGGATCCATGGGATCCATGGGATGGGATGGATCCATGGGATCCATGGGATGGGATGGGATCCATGAGGTGGGATCCATGGGATCCATGGGATCAATGGGATGGGATCCATGGGATCCATGGGATCAATGGGATGGGATCCATGGGATCCATGAGATGGGATCCATGGGATCCATGGGATCAATGGGATGGGATCCATGGGATCCATGAGATGGGATCCATGGGATCAATGGGATGGGATCCATGGGATCCATGGGATGGGATCCATGGGATCCATTGGGATCCATGGGATCAATGGATCAATGGGATCAATGGGATGGGATGGGATGGGCTGGGCTGGGCTGGGATGGGGTGGGATCCAATGGTTCAAAGGATCCCACCTCTTAGGTGGGCACGTTGTAAAAAGGGATAAAAATGGGTTCTGAGAATAAACCAGCCCCTTTTGGGAGCATCAGCCTGCTGAGCAAGGCTCGGGTCTCTTCTTTCCTGTCCGACAGCGACAAAAATAATTAAAATATAAAAAAAATTTAAAAATAGTAATTAAAAAAACAACACAACAGCCTTGACAATGTGATGATTCCTTCACTGCTGCGCCGCGTAATGAACCCAAACGCTGCTGCCCTGGCTCGGAGAGAATAAAAAAAGGAAAAAGAAAAAAAAAAAACCCCAACAAAACAACAAAACCCAGCCGGTATCCCACTGCTTTCCTCCTTGGAACCTGATTTTTTTTTCCCACTAACTGCTCCCTGATTTATGGAGCCTCTCCTGCGCCGGGCGTTCGTGGCCCCGGGCGTTTGGCATTCGCTGACATTTTCGCTGAAGCGGCTGTGAAAGGGCAGATTTTCCTGGAAACCGAGGAGCTGCTGCTGCTGCTGCTGCTGCTGCTGCTGCTGCTGCGGGGAAAGCACCGGGAGGGAGCGGCCTCCCCGACCCCGGGCAGGGACCTGGAGCAGCTCTGGTGGGAGAGGGTGGAGCGAGGAGAGCGCATCCCCTTTTCCGTCGGGGACATCCCTGCAGGAGCCAAATCCTGCTCCTCCTGCACATCCCAGCTCCCCAGGCCTCGTTTTCCATCGGGGACATCCCTGCAGAGCCAAATCCTGCTCCTCCTGAGCATCCCAACTCCCTGGGTTTCCTTTTCCATCCAGGATTTCCCTGCAGAGCCCAGTCCTGCTCTCCCTGAGTATCCCAGCTCCTTGAGTTTCCTGTTCCATCCAGGATAATTCTGCAGAGCCAAATCCTGCTCTCCCTGCAGATCCCAGCTCCTCGGGCTTCCTTTCCCATCCAGGAATTCCCTGCAGAGCCAAATCCTGTTCCTCCTGCAGCATCCCAACTCCCTGGGTTTCCTTTTCCATCCAGGATTTTCCCCCCTGCAGAGCCAACAGAGCCAAATCCTGCTCCTCCTGAGTATCCCAGCTCCTCAGGCCTCCTTTCCATCCAGAATTTCCCTGCAGAGCCAAATCCTGCTGTCCTTGAGCATCCCAGCTCCTTGAGTTTCCTGTTCCATCCAGGAATTCCCTGCAGAGCCAATCCTGCTCCTCCTGCGCATCCCAGCTCCTCAAGCTTCCTTTTCCATCCAGAATTTCCCCCCTGCAGAGCCCAATCCTGCTCCTCCTGCCCTCTCCATGAGAGTTTCCATGGGAGGATGATGCAGCCAGGGAAGGACTCACCCAACACGGGTTATATATATATATATTTATTTTCTTTCTTTCTTTCTTTCTTTCTTTCTTTCTTCCTTCCTTCCTTCCTTCCTTCTTTCTTTCTTTCTTTTTTAAATCTAATTTCCTTCTGGATATTTTTTTTTCCAGGAGAAGCTGGCCTGCAAGGCTTGGTAACAAGAATAAATGAGAGCACTTTGGTGAGCTCCTTCAGAGCTGCTGGCTCCTTCCCTCTGCCTGATTTGGGGAAGATTGAGTTTTCCAGGGCCAGCCTGCTGCTGCTGCTGCTGCTGCTGCTGCTCAGCCTCCTTTCAGCAGAGCTTTTTTTTTTTCCAGCGTGGAGTGGTTTTTAATTCAGGTTTGGGCTCCTGGAGTCGAGCGATGGCAGCGGGAAAAAATCAGCTTGGAGTTGGAATTTATTAAAAAAAAAAACAAAAACAAAAACAAAAAACCCAAAACAAACAAAAAAAACAAAACAAACCAAACCAAAACAAAAACAACAACAAAAAAACCACAAAAAACACCCCCAAAACAAAACAAAAACAAACAAACAAAAAACAAAACAAAACAAACACCAAAAAAAACCCCAAAAACAAAAAAAAAAAACCAAAAAAAAACCCCAAAAAACCCAAAAAAAACCCCAAAAAACCAAAAAACCCCAAAAAAACCCCAAAAAACCCACAAAAAAAAAAAAAACAAAAAAAAAAACCACAAACCACAGAAAACCCACAAAAAAAACCACCCAAAAACCACCCCCCAAACAAACAAACCAACAAAAAAATCCCCCAAAAAGCTCCAGTGGTCAGGAGAAATCACCAGAGAGGATTTCCTGTGGCTCCAGAGGGGGTTTGGGTGGGCCTGCTGCTCAGCCTGCGAGCGGCACCGGAGGGAAAGCGCCCTGTGGAAAGGAAACCTGGATTTTCCTGCTGGATTTTCCTGCTGGATTTTCTGCTTAATTCAGGCTGAAGTGCATCGATTCAGCTGCTGGTGAACGATCCCCAAGGGCCCTTCAGCCCAAACCTTTCCAGGATCCTGTGATTCTCCTGCTGCCCTGCAGAAAAGCGCTTGGCCCTGGAGGCTCTGCCCGTCCTTTTCCAGCAGCAGGGGTGAATCCCACCTCGGAGTTTGAACCCTTGGAGGTTTTCCTGATCTCTGTCAGAAAACCACAGGGTGGGTTGGGTTGGGTTGGGTTGGGTTGGGTTGGGTTGGGTTGGGAGGGATTTTGGGGTCGGTCAGTGCCACCCCATCCATGGGCAGGGACATGTCCCACTATCCCAGGCTGCCTCAAACCCCCTTGGGCACTCATCCCATCCCATCCATCCCATCCCATCCCATGGATCCCATCCCATCCCATGGATCCCATCCCATCCCATCCCATCCCAATCCATGGATCCCATCCCATCCCCATCCCATCCCATGGATCCATCCCATCCCATGGATCCCATCCCATGGATCCCATCCCATCCCATCCCATCCCATGGATCCCATCCCATCCCATGGATCCCATCCCATGGATCCCATCCCATGGATCCCATCCCATCCCATCCCATGGATCCCATCCATCCCATCCCATCCCATCCCATGGATCCCATCCCATCCCATCCCATCCCATCCCATGGATCCCATCCCATGGATCCCATCCCATGGATCCCATCCCATCCCATCCCATCCCATGGATCCCATCCCATCCCATCCCATCCCATCCCATGGATCCCATCCCATGGATCCCATCCCACCCCATGGATCCCATCCCATGGATCCCATCCCATGGATCCCATTCCCATCCCCGCACAGCTCGGGGCCGGGCAGGCGCGGAGGCCAGCCTCATTAGCGCTAATTAACGATCCCCCCGCTCCCGCCCTGCGCCGTTCCGGCTGCAATCAGCCGCAGCTGGAGCGAGGTTTCCGGACAGACGGACGGACGGACGAGCCCCGGGCCCGCCCGTGTCCAGCGCCCGGGGAGGAAGCGTGGGAACCGCTCCAGGCCCTCCCAGCCCTCCTCCTCCTCCTCCTCCTCCTCCTGCTGCTGCCCGGGCAGGGAGGGAGGGGAGGGGAGGCTCCCCAGGGGCTTTCCTTGGCTGAGAAAAGGCGGCCGGAAAGGCAGGAGCCGCGGGGAAGGAAGGAAGGAAGGAGGGGAGAGCGGCTCCCGGCTGCTGGGAGGGCTGGGAGCATCCCGGTGGATCCAGGGAGGGCGGGGAGGGGAGCGGGGTCTGCAGGGATGGGGGATGGGATTGGGATCTGCAGGGGGGGATTGGGATCTGCAGGAGGGGATTGGGATCTGTAGAATGGGGAGGGGATTGGGGTCTGCAGGATGGGGATGGGATCAGGGTCTGCAGCAGGGTGGGAGAGGATGGAATCAGGATTTGCAGCGACAGGGATGGATTAATCCAGATTCTGCAGGGAGGGTGCTGGGGGATGGGGATCGGGATCTGCAGGAGGAGGGGGATGGATGGATCCAGGCCCTGCAGGGAAGGGGATGGATGGATCCAGGATTTACAGGGGGAGGATGGGACCAGGATTTGCAGGGAGGGGGGATGGATGGATCCAGGATCTGTAGGGAGGGGACCAGGATTTGCAAGGATGGGAATGGGACCAGGATCTGCAGGGGGTGGGCATGGGTGGCTCCAGCCCTGCAGGGATGGGGATGGGATCAGGATCTGCAGGGAGGAGACGGATCCAGGATTTGCAGGGATGGATCCAGGACCTGCAGGGAAGGGGGATGGATGGGATCAGGATCTCCAGGGAGGGGATGGATCCAGGACCTGCAGGGGAGGGGGGGTGGATGTCTCCAGCCCTGCAGGGAGGGGGATGGAGGGATTCCAGGACCTGCAGGATGGATCCAGGACCTGCAGGGATGGATCCAGGCCCTGCAGGGGTGGGTGTGTGGATGTCTCCAGCCCTGCAGGGCCCCCATCCAGGCCGTGCCGGGCGCTGCCAGACGCTCAGGAAGCTCCACCTCAGCCCAGCAAGAAGCTCCAGTGCCAGCCCGGGCCGGGGAACCCCTGGGGCTGAACCTTCCCGAACCCTCCAGCCCCGTGCTGGGACAGGGGGAGCCGGCTGAGGCCGGGCAGGGGGCAGAGCTCCGTCCCTGACCCCGCAGCTCGGCCCTTTCCAGGCTCCCACGGTGGCCGGAGCGGCCGTGGGAGGATGCCAGCGCTGGCCTGGCCGGCTGCCACCTCCGCCGCTGTCCCCGAGCGCGTGCGGGGGCCACCGGAGGCCACCGGGGGCCACCGGGGGCAGGGTGACCTCGGCGCTGGCTGGCGGCGGCCCCAGCCTTGGCAGGGAGAGCGTGAGAAACCAGGGGGCGACACCGAGTGTCATCACAGCTGCAAAACAAAAAAAAAAAAAAAAAACCCAACCAAACACAGAACTGCCGAGCAGAAAAGAGCCTAATTACAAAAATATGCGCCCGGAGGCTTTTCCGTGATGAAAACAGAGCCGCGCTTCAGCCTCCCCACCCCACCGCCGCCTCGGCAAAGGGTCGGGGCCGGGCTCTGCGGCCTGGGGGGGTTGAATGAACCCCAGGGGGGGCTCCCTAAAGCTTGTCATCGCCGTGAAGGAGGGACGGGACACACCTCGTTTAAATTAACAAAGCTCTTTTTAATTCCTGCTTGGCTTTTTTTCTCTCCCCTCCTCCTCCTCCTCCTCCTCCTCCCTCAGCCCCGGCTCCTCGGCTGTTTGCAAAGCGCCCTCGGGAGCTGATAAAGAGCTCGAAGGGCTCGGCCAAAGCACCGGCCCGGCCTGGCAGGAATGTCCCACACCGCGGGCGTGACGTTCGGATGGAATCCGCTGGCTTGAGGCAGGCAACAGGGGAAAAAAAATAATAAAAACACAAAAAAAAAAACCCCAAAACCAGCGACGAGCAGGCATGTGCACCAAGTCCCCGAGGGTTGCTCCTCTGTGCCCTGGACACGTGGCTCGTAGGTGGGCAGTGCCAGCGGGGCTGCTGGTTTGAGCTGGCTGGCAGCAGGGGACAGTCCCCCCCCCAAAAAAAAACCAAAAACAAACAAAAAAAACCCCAACCAAACAAACAAAAAAAAAAAAAACCAAAAAAAACCCACAAAAAAAAAAAAACACCAAAAAAACAAAAAAAAAAAAAACACAAAAAACCCCCCAAAAAAACACCAAAAAACCCAAAAAACCCCACAAAAAAACCCAAAAAAAAACCCACAAAAAAACCCAAACAAACAAACAAAATAAACCCCAAACAAACAAACAAAAAAGGGAATTCTGCGGTGCAAGCGGTGCTGGTGCCCCCTGGGGAAGGGGGTGGTGGGAGGCTCTGTCCCTCTTGCCAAGCCCTGGGACATCAGCAGGGACCCCAGGCCCTGGGTTTGGCCGCGGTGATCAGGCCGTGGGGACGCTGCAAATTAATTAATTGATTGCAGGTCAGCTGGCGGGGAGGCGGAGGCTGGCGTGAGCTGGGCTGGGCTGTGCCCTTTGCTCCTGCCACGGCTCCGGGCATGTGACAGCCCACCCCTGTCCCCAGCCAGGCATCGAGCGTCCTGTCCCCTCCCCTGAGCCCCCGAGTGGCAGTGACAGCAGATCTGTGTCACTGTCCCCAAATCTCTGCTGTGGCAATGTCCCCCAAATCTCTGCTGTGGCAGTGTCCCAGATCTCTGCTGTGGCTAGTGTCCCCATGCTCTGCTGTGGCAGTGTCCCCAGATCTCTGCTGTGGCAGTGTCCCCAAATCTCTGCTGTGGCAGTGTCCCCAGATCTCTGCTGTGGCAGTGTCCCCATGTCTCTGCTGTGGCAGTGTCCCCAGATTCTCTGCTGTCCAATCCCCCACCCCCACAGAGACCCCCCCAAACCTCATTAACAGCCCCATTAAAGCCAGGCACAGGCAGCAAACCCATCCCAGCTCTGCACCTGCTGGAAGTGTCCCCATCACAAAGTGTGACCCCGTCCCAAACTGTCCCCAGCCCAAACAGTGTCCTCATCCCAAACTGTGTCCCCATCCCAAACTGTCCCAGCCCAACAGTGTCCTCATCCCAAACTGTGTCCCCATCCCAGTGTCCCCAACCCAAAGTGTGTCCCATCCCAAAGTGTGTCCCCATCCCAAAGTGTGTCCCATCCCAAGTGTTCCCCCCACAGCTCCAGGGACCACCCAGCCCCTCCACCCCTGAGTCCCCACCCTCCCTTCTGCCCCTTTCCCTCCTGCAGGACGGACCCCAAGCCCTGATTGTCCCCACAGCCCCGGATTGTTGTCCCCACAGCCCCAGGACTGTTGTCCCACAGCCCCAGGATTGTTGTCCCCACAGCCCGGGGTGGTTGTCCCCACAACCCCAGGGTGGTTGTCCCACAGCCCCGGGATTGTTGTCCCCACAGCCCCGGGGTGGTTGTCCCCACAGCCCCAGGATTGCTGTCCCCTACAGCCCCGGGGCTGGTTGACACCAGGAGGTGTCTGGGCCTCCAGGAAATCTCTGCTGCTGCACTTGAGCGGCCCCGAGGCAGCCCAGGGTTATGGTCCGGGGTGTAAACAGGAATATCTGCAGCCTTTATCTCATCCCAGTTACATTTTTATCTTTACTGCCCCGCTGGTGTTTAAAGTTTGCGCTGCCTTTTTTTGGTTTTATTTTTTTTTAACTGGCAAATGTGAGCGGGGCATAAAATAACCCCGGCAGGTTTCAGCTCCGCGTTTGCTCTTCAATTAACGCCCAGCTCGGTTCCCGGAGTTAACAAAGGTGCCCCGGGGCAGGCAGGGCCACCCCGGGGCCGCTGCTGAGGGGCTGGGGGGGTTGTTCCCCCGTCCCAGCCGGGCTCGGCCCCGCTGCCTGCAGCTCAATCCATCAGAGAGCAGCGGGGGCAGAGCTCCTGCAGCCCCCTGAGCTCCTGCAGCCCCCAGAGCCCCCAGAGCCCCCAGAGCCCCCAGAGCTCCTGCAGCCCCCAGAGCTCCTGCACCCCCAGAGCTCCCACAGCCCCAAAGACCCCAGAGCTCCTGCAGCCCCCAGAGCCCCCAGAGCTTCCACAGCCCCCAGAGCTCCCAAAACCCCCAGAGCTCCCACAGCCCCCAGAGCTCCTGCAGCCCCCAGAGCCCCCAGAGCCACCCAGAGCCCCCACAGCCCCAGAGCCACCACAGCCCCCAGAGCTCCTGCAGCCCCCACAGCCCCCAGAGCTCCTGCAGCCCCCAGAGCCCCCCAGAGCCCCCACAGCCCCAGAGCCCCCACAGCCCCCAGAGCTCCTGCAGCCCCCACAGCCCCCAGAGCTCCTGCAGCCCCCTGAGCTCCTGCAGCCCCCAGAGCCCCCCACAGCCCCCAGAGCTCCTGCAGCCCCCAGAGCTCCCAGAGCTCCTGCAGCCCCCCAGAGCTCCTGCAGCCCCCAGAGCCCCCACAGCCCCCAGAGCTCCTGCAGCCCCCAGAGCTCCCCAGAGCTCCTGCAGCCCCAGAGCTCCCCAGAGCTCCTGCAACCCCCAGAGCTCCCAGAGCCCCCCAGAGCCACCAGAGCCCTCCACAGCCACCCACAGCCCCCAGAGCTCCTGCAGCCCCCCAGAGGCCCCCACAGCCCCAGAGCCCCCACAGCCCCCACAAGCCCACAGAGGCCCCCCACAGCCCCCAGAGCCCCCAGAGCTCTGCAGCCCAGAGCTCTGCTGGCCAGCCCACAGCACGGGTTTGGGATGGGATTCCCACAGCAACAGCACGGGTTTGGGGTGAGATTCCCACAGCAGGGGTTTGGGATTCCCACAGCACGGGTTTGGGGTGGGATTCCCAGCCCCCCCTGCCCCACCCCCCAGGCAGGCAGGGAAGGGCTGGATCCCCATAAAAACCCGGGCACCTCCGGGGCACGGGCGGAGCGTGTCCCTGTCAGGGTCAGCGCCACGGGGACAAATTCCAGCCATAAAAAATAATAATAATAAAAAATAATAAAAAAAATAATAGAGGGAGAGGGGAGGAGGGAAGGGAAGGGAAGGGAAGGGAAGGGAAGGAAGGGAAGGGAAGGGAAGGGAAGGGAAGGGAAGGGAAGGGAAGGGAAGGGAAGGGAAGGGAAGGGAGGAGAGGAGAGGAGGGAGAGGAGAGGAGAGGAGAGGAGAGGAGAGGAGAGGAGAGGAGAGGAGAGGAGAAGAGAAGAGAAGAGAAGAGAAGAGAAGAGAAGAGAAGAGAAGAGAAGAGAAGAGAAGAGAAGAGAAGAGAAGAGAAGAGAAGAGAAGAGAAGAGAAGAGAAGAGAAGAGAAGAGAAGAGAAAGAAGAGAGAGAAGAGAGAGAAGAGAAGAGAAGAGAAGAGAAGGAGAAAAGAGCAGCATCGGTGCTGGCAGCGCCAAGAAGAGCCGAGGCCCAGGGGCATGAGTCACCTCCCGGAGCTCCCCGGAGGGAATTACTGGCTGCAGCAGCAGATTTCAGCGCACACGCTCCCGCAGACAGTGCGGGGGAGAAGCCTCCATCTGTTTCCCCTCGGCCGCCCCTCCCTCCCTCCCTCCCTCCCTCCCCGGAGCCGCCGATTGCCACATCCCCGCCGCCCTTATCAGCCCCCGGCCGCGATAGCATCGCCGAGCCGCCAGCCAGACAGGGAGGGGCTCGGGGGCGCTGCGGGTGACAAAAGCCGTGCGGAGGGAAGGCGCTGGGTGCCCTCCCGGGAAGCCCCCCGGGGATGGGAGCCGCGCGTCCCGGGAGCGTGTGCGGGAGGCGGCTGCCCGGGCAGGGCCGGGGCACAGCGGGCCAGCCGGGAGGGGAGAGCTCAGGTGCTCCTTGTGCAACTTTGGCAGCGCTTGTTTGCTCCGGGAGCGGCGAGGGCACGGCGTGACCCGCGGGAGGGCGAGGCGAGGCGCTGGGAGGGGACAAACAAGGGGACAAACAAGGGGACAAACAAGGGGACAAACAAGGGGACATCTCCGCAGCGCTGGCGCTTTGGGGCTGGCCGGCTCCAAACCCACCCCGAACCCCCCGTGGGACAGGAACGGGACGGGCCCCAGAGCCGTTCCCGGAAATGTCACTTTTGTCCAAGTCCCTCGGGATGTGGACACACCCCAAAAATCTGGGTTTCCTGGGGATTTGGGCGCTTTGCAGAGCCCTCCCCACCCCCCGGATTGCCGGATCCGAGCCTGCAGAGCCTCCCCTCACGCACGTGGCTTTCCCAGCCTGCAGCGGCACGGAGAGGAGAATTAAAAAAAAAAAAAAAAAAAAACAACAAATAAAAAAAAAATATCCTTGGTTTTAAGAGTGCAGCTCTGCTGGTGCTGGAGCTGGGATTCATTTCCAGACTCTTTGGCCATTCACAGCTGTGGCATTAAACCCCAAGGGTTTTCCTCTCCCGTTTCTCACCAATGGGAGCAGAATTAAAAAAAAAAAAAATAATAATAAAAAAAAATTCCTTGGTTTTAAGAGTGCAGCTCTGCCTGGTGCTGGAGCTGGGATTCATTTCCTGACTCTCTGGCCATTCCCTGCCCAGCCACAGCTGTGGGCATTAAAAACCCCAAGGGTTTTCCTTTCCCATTTCTCACCAACGGGAGCAGAGCTGGAGATAAAGGGTGTGGAAAAAAAAAAGAAAAAAAAAAAAAAAGAAAAAGAAATGAGAAATCTAGGGCAAAGCAGAGCTCCAACTCCCCCTCAGCTCGGCTTTTGTCACGCTGATTAAAGTCGCACCGAGCCGGGCTGGGGTTGATTGATCCCTCTGCAGAACAGAACGAGCCAGGCTGACCCCGGCTGGCTGATCGATCCCCCCGGCAGGCTCTGCCCAGAGCTCTCGGGGTGCCTGGAACACCCCCCAGCCCCGGGAGGGGGTGCAGCACCTCGGGGTGAGGGGCTGAGAAAAGCTCCCAGCCCCGCGGCCGGCAGGTTCAGCTGGGCTGGGGCCTGAGGGGTTGGTTTGGATCCCACGCTCTGGGGGGAACCAGAGAGGCTCCGAGCTCCAGAAATTCACCGGCCACCCCAGAAATTCACCTGCCACCCCAGAAATTCATCCTGCTGTGTCCATTCAGCCTGGCCTGGCCAGGTGACACCAGTTTGTGCCGGGATCCCTCGGCAAAGCTCCTCCCTGAGCCGCTGGTGCTCCCAGCAGGGGCCGGGTCTGCCCCGGGACCTGTCCCTGTCTCAGCTCTGCCCCGGGACCTGTCCCTGTCCTGCTCTGCCCCCAGGAGCTGTCCCGGCTCTGCCTCCTGTCCTTTTACCGGGATTAATGAGGTCACGGGCCTTCCCTGGCTGCCTGGGCACTGCCCCACCCCAGAAATGAGCCGGGGAGGTCCCAGGGCTTTGTGAGAAGGGATTGAAAGGGGAGCTGGGGCTGCTCCGGGTGGGGGGGAGCAGGGACAGGGACAGGGACAGGGACACGGGTGGGAGCAGCAGCAGGGACAGGGACACGGGTGGCAGCAGCAGGGACAGGGACAGAGGTGGGAGCAGCAGGGACAGGGACACGGGTGGGAGCAGCAGGAACAGGGGACAGGAGTGGGAGCAGCAGGAACAGGACAGGGGTGGGAGCAGGGACAGGGACACGGGTGGCAGCAGCAGCAGCAGGGACAGGGACACGGGTGGGAGCAGCAGCAGGGACAGGGACACGGGTGGCAGCAGCAGCAGGGACAGGGACACGGGTGGGAGCAGCAGGGACAGGGACACGGGTGGCAGCAGCAGCAGGGACAGGGACAGGGGTGGCAGCAGCAGCAGGGACAGGGACAGGAGCAGCAGGGACATGGGTGGCAGCAGCAGGGACAGGGACACGGGTGGCAGCAGCAGCAGGGACAGGGACAGGGGTGGCAGCAGCAGCAGCAGGCACATCCTAATGACCATTTATTTCTCCGTGCGGGGGGGGGTGCGGGGGAGCTGCTTCGTGCCTGGGAAAGGCGAGCCAGGCACGCAGCCTGCGCTGCCACCCACGCAGCCGCCACTGGAGCTGCTGGCGTGTGTCACAGGAGCTCCTCGTCATCCTCCTCCTCCTCCTCCTCCTCCTCCTCCCCCGCTGTCACTCCTGCAGCCGCCTCGCCGCTGCCAGGAGCTGCAGGGCTGGGCTCAAAAAATGATCCCGGCACTTCCCCCCCCTTCCCCAAAATCGCTGCGTTCCCAGCGTGGGCTGAGCCGGGGGCGCTGCTCCATCCTGCCCGGCTCATGCCGCGTGTTTATTTCGGTGTTTGCACACATCCCCTCCCCTTCCTTCCTCCTCTCCCGGCCTGGTTGGGGTTTGGTTTTTTTTGTATTTTTTTTTCTCTCTCTCTCTCCTGCCCTGCATTTCTCCGGCTGTCAGCCTCCCCTCCTGCCTGGTGAGAACAAACATTGCCCAGCCGCTAATTCCTCCCTGCTCCGGCCAAAATCCCGGCAGCTGCGGGCTCTGACAGGGAGGGAGCGGCCCGGATCCCACCCGGGGCTGCAAGCAGCTCCTGCGGGGTAACCCGGGTCACCTCCTGTCCCCGGGGAACAGCCCCGGCTGGGTAACCCGGGTCACCTCCTGTCCCCGGGGAACAGCCCCGGCTGGGTAACCCGGGTCACCTCCTGTCCCCGGGGAACAGCCCCGGCTGGGTAACCCGGGTCACCTCCTGCCCCTGGGGAACAGCCCCGGCTGGGTAACCCGGGTCACTTCCTGCCCCCAGGGAACAGCCCCGGCTGGGTAACCCGGGTCACCTCCTGCCCCCGGGGAACAGCCCCGGCTGGGTAACCCGGGTCACCTCCTGCCCCCGGGGAACAGCCCCGGGCAGCAGCTCCTGGGTAACCCGGGTCACCTCCTGCCCCCGGGGAACAGCCCCGGCTGGGTAACCCGGGTCACCTCCTGTCCCCGGGGAACAGCTCCTCCTGGATAACCCGGGTCACCTCCTGTCCCCGGGGAACAGCCCCGGGCAGCAGCTCCTGGGTAACCCGGGTCACCTCCTGTCCCCGGGAACAGCCCCGGCTGGGTAACCCGGGTCACCTCCTGCCCCCGGGGAACAGCCCCGGTTGGGTAACCCGGGTCACCTCCTGCCCCCGAGGGAGGGGTTTTCCAGGGGAGCTGTGGATCCCCAGCACCCAAAACCGAGGTAAATCACCCTAAACCGGGATAAAGCACTCCAAACTGGGATAAATCACCCCAAACCGGGATAAAGCACCCCAAACCGGGATAAAGCCCCCAAATTGGGATAAAGAACCCCAAACCAGGGTAAAGCACCCCAAACCGGGATAAATCACCCCAAACCGGGATAAATCACCCCAAACCGGGATAAATCACCCCAAACCGGGACAAACAAGGACACCGGGGTGGCGGCAGGTGTCCCCCTGCCCATGGAAAAAAAAAAAACAAACCCAAAACCACACAAACCCAACCATTCCAAGCCAAACCCGGCCGGGATCTCCCGCTGCCCAGGACAGGGCAGCAGCTCCCGCGTCCCTGGGGCCACACCCGGGACAGAGCTCACCCGGGGGGAGAGGAAGAGGAGGAGGAAGAGGAAGAGGCAGCCCGGGCAGGTTTTTTATTGTTGCCAGCCGCTCCTGTCCCGGCCGCATCCGAGCGCGGGTGCCAGATTTGTCATTCCCGATGGAAAGCGAGGTGCTAAAAATAACCCGGGCTCGGGGGGAAGGGGAAGGGGAAGGGGAAGGGGAAGGGGAAGGGGAAGGGAAGGACTCGCACGGCGGCGGCTGCCGGAGGAGGAGGGGGAGAGAAAAAACCCTCCCTGCACGTGGCACCGGCCCCAGCCTGCCCGGGATAGCGAACGGGCCAGAGCGGGGCTGCCCCGCCCGGGCCAGGGCCGGGATAAAGCACCCCGAGCTGGGATAAATCACCCCAAATCAGGGATAAAGCACCCCAAACCGGGGTAAAACACCCCAAAGCAGGGTAAAGCACCCCGAGCTGGGATAAAGCACCCGCAGATGGGATAAAGCACCCCAAAGCAGGATAAATCACCCCAAACCGAGGTAAAGCACCCCAATTAAGGGATAAAGCACCCCGAGCTGGGAAAAATCATCCCAAACTGGGATAAAGCACCTCAAATCAGGGATAAAGCACTCCCAGCCGGGATAAAGCACCCCAAACCGGGATTAATCACCCCAAATCAGGGTAAAGCACCCCAAACTGGGATAAATCACCCCAAACCAGGGATAAAGCACCCCGAGCTGGGAAAAATCATCCCAAACCGGGATAAAGCACCCCAAACCGGGATTAATCACCCCAAACCAGTGTAAAGCACCCCAAACCGGGATAAAGCACCCCAAACTGGGATAAGGCACCCCAAACCGAGGTAAATCACCCCAAATCAGGGTAAAGCACCCCGAGCTGGGAAAAATCATCCCAAACCGGGGTAAGGCAGCCCAAACCAGAGTAAGTCACCCCAATATGGGATAAATCACCCCAAAGCAGGATAAATCACCCCAAAGCAGGGTAAAGCACCCCAAACCGGGATAAAGCACCCCGAGCTGGGATAAATCATCCCAAACTGGGATAAAGCACCCCAATCTGGGATTAATCACCCCAAACCGGGATAAAGCACCTCAAACCGGGATTAATCACCCCAAACCAGGGTAAAGCACCCCAAACTGGGATAAAGCACCCCAAACCGGGATAAGGTACCCCCAGCCGGGATTAATCACCCCAAACCGGGATAAATCACCCCAATCTAGGACAAATCACCCCAAACTGACACAGACGGACACACGGACAGACAGGCACGGTGCCGCGGGGGGCCGGGAGGCGGGGGGGAGGAGGGCGGCCGTGCCGTGCCGTGCCGTGCCGTGCCGCGCCGCGCCGGGCGCCGCGCCCAGCAGCAGCAGCAGCAGCAGCAGCAGTTTCCTGGCGGCCCCTCTCTCCAGGTGCGTTGTTTGTTCCCGGCTGTGCAAACATTTGCGCAGGGAGCGCTGGCAGGCGCGGAATGCGCGCCCGGCGCTGCCCAGGCGTGGGAAAGCGCTGCTCTCCTCAACCTCGGCAGGCTCCTTCCCCCTCGGGCAGGGATTCAATAAAAAAAAAAAAAACCCGGGCAGAGATTTATGGAGCTGATAATGACAGCTCGGCTCGGCTCGGCTCGGCAGGCAGACACCGGCAGGGCCCCGAGCAGGGAGGGGGAGAGGGAGAGAGAGAGAGAGAGGGAGAGAGAGGGACTCCCAAGGGGCTGAGGAGGGAGCAGAGACCCCAGAGCCTGCCCGGGGTGGGGTCTGGGGTGGGTTTGGGGCTGCACCTCAATTATTCCAAGGGGCAGAGGGGGGATTGGAGATCCCAGAGCCTTCCTGGGATGGGATGTGGGGTGGGTTTGGGGCTGCACCTCAATTATTCCAAATAGCAGAGGGGGGATCAGAGATCCCAGAGCCTGCCTGGGATGGGGTCTGGGGTGGGTTTGGGGTCTGGGGTGGGTTGGGGACTGCACCTCGCTTATCCCAAAGAGCAGAGGAGGGAGCAGAGATCCCTTTCTGGGGTGGGTTTGGGGCTGCACCTCAATTATTCCAAGGGGCAGAGGGGGGATTGGAGATCCCAGAGCCTGCCCGGGGTGGGGTCTGGGGTGGGTTTGGGGTCTGGGGTGGGCTGGGGGCTGCACCTCGGTTATTCTGAGGGGCAGGGGCGGGATTGGAGATCCCAAAGAGCAGAGGAGGGAGCAGAGATCCCAGATTCTGCCCTGGGATGGGGGCTGGGGTGGGTTTGGGGTCTGGGGTGGGCTGGGGGCTGCACCTCAATTATCCCGAGGGGCAGGGAGGGGAATGGAGATCCCAGAGCCTGCCCGGGATGGGGGCTGGGGTGGGCTGGGGGCTGCACCTCGGTTATCCCAGTTAGCAGAGGAGGGAGCAGAGATCCCAGATTCTGCCCTGGGATGGGGGCTGGGGTGGGTTTGGGGCTGCACCTCAATTATCCCGAGGGGCAGGGGGATCAGAGATCCTGTTCCTTGCCAGGGCAGGGGGGGATTGGAGATCCCAGAGCCTGCCCGGGGTGGGGTCTGGGGTGGGTTTGGGGGTCTGGGGTGGGCTGGGGGCTGCACCTCGGTTATCCCAGTTAGCAGAGGGGGGATCAGAGATGCCTTTCTGGGGTGGGTTTGGGGCTCCTTCAGCGAAGCCCTGGCAGGTGAGAGCAGGGGCAGCCCTGCTCCCTCCTGGCCGCTCTGGGGTTAAACCCCACGAACACGCCTGTGCTTATCGAGCCTTTTTTTAACATATATATATATATTTATTATTATTATTATTATTTTTCTCCTCACTGGGAAAAGGCTTGAGACAGAAGGGCAGTGACTCACCCGGGGTGAGGGACCAACCTCGCTGACCTCCTGCCCGCAGCAACCCCGGGCTTGCTGTGCCTGCAAACAGCCCCGGCACCCAAATCCCCTCCTGGCTGCACAGCAGCACCAATCCATCCCCCCGCAGATCCACCCCGCGGCCCCTCCGCCCGCTGCCTTGCCATGGGGGCGGGCAGGGGGAACTTTTTGTTCTTTGTTTTTGCTGGTTTTTAACAAAACAAACAAAAAAAAAGCCTGGTTGGTCCCAGCCACGCTGCCCTGCTGCTCCCCATGGCCCAGGAGACAAAACCTCAGCGCTCTCCTGGGCCTGGATCCTCTTTGGAGCTCAGGATCCCCTCTGGAGTTTGGGATCCCCTCTGGAGCTGGGGATCCCTCCTGGAGCTCAGGATCCCTCTGGAGCTCAGGATCCCTCTGGAGCTCAGGATCCCCTCTGGAGCTGGGGATCCCCTCTGGAGTTCGGGATCCCCTCTAGAGTTTGAGATCCCCTCTGGACCTGGGGATCCCTCTGGACCTGGGGATCCCTCTGGAGCTCAGGATCCCTCTGGAGCTCAGGATCCCCTCTAGAGTTTGGGATCCCCTCTGGAGCTCAGGATCCCTCTAGAGTTTGGGATCCCCTCTGGAGCTGGGGATCCCTCTGGAGCTCAGGATCCCCTCTGGAGCTCAGGATCCCTCTGGAGCTCAGGATCCCTCTGGAGCTCAGGATCCCTCTGGAGCTGGGGATCCCTCTGGAGCTGGGGATCCCCTCTGGAGGTCATGATCCCTTCTAGAGTTTGGGATCCCCTCTGGAGCTCAGGATCCCCTCTGGAGCTCAGGATCCCCTCTGGAGCTGGGGATCCCTCCCGGAGCTCCAGCCCCTCCATCCCTGCTCCATCCCACCCACCCTGCCCCGCTCCTCCCCACGCTCCAGGGATCCCCCAGATCATTCCCAGATCATTCCCAGATCATTCCCAGATCATTCCCAGATCATTCCCAGATCATTCCCAGCTCATTCCCAGAGCAGGGAGCGGCCGGGCCGAGCTCCCGTTTCCGTGTCAGGGAGTTCGTGTCCGGGGCAGGGGAAGCCCGGCCCGGCCCGGCCCGGCCCGGTTTCCTGGTGCGGCTCCGTGCTGCGCTGCTGCGCTGCTGCTGCTGCCCGGGGCTGCCAGGAGGCTGCTGACGCTTTTCCGTGTAGGATAAACACGGCTGGAGAGTGAGCTGGGTTGGGAAAAAAAAAAAAAGGAAAAAAAAAAAAGGTAAAAAGAAAAAAAAAAGGAAGAAAAAAGAAAAAAAAGAAAAAAGAAAAAATGAAAGAGAAAAAAGAAAAAAAAGAAAAAAGAAAAAATGAAAGAGAAAAAAGAAAAAAGAAAAATAAAAAAAAAAGAGAAAAGAGGAAAAGAGAAAGAAAGAAAAAAGAAAGAGAAAGGAAAGAAAAAATGAAAGAGAAAAAAGAAAAAAGAAAAATAAAAAAAAAGAGAAAAGAGGAAAAGAGAAAGAAAGAAAAAAGAAAGAGAAAGGAAAGAAAAAAGAAAGAAAAAGAAAAGAAAAAAGAAAAAGAGAAAAAATAAAAAAGAAAAAGAGAAAAAAAAAGAAAAAAGAAAGCAAAAAAAGAAAGAAAAAAGAAAGAAAAAAAGGGGAAAAAAGAAAAAGAGAAAAAAGAAAAAAGAAAGAAAAAAAGAGAAGAAAAAGAAAAGAGAAAAAAAAAAGAAAAAAGAGAAAAACTAAAGAAAAGAAAAAAAAAAGAAGAAAAAAAAATAAAAGGGAAAGAGACAGAAAGAGCAAACCCCCCAAAGTGCAGCTGGAAAAACACCGCGAGTTCCAGCGTGGCCAAGATCAACAGCGAGGACGCGCTGCTGCTCTCCGAGGGGGGGACAGGGCTGGGCTTTGCTGTCCCGAGTCCAATTTGGGACGGAAATAGAAATTTGGGAGGAGGCTGACGGGTGCCTGGCCCTTCCCGGCCTTCAGCTGCGATTCCGGGAAGGGCTTCAGAGGCACCGGGGCTGCCAGAGACTTTAGTTTATTTTATTTTTTGGGGGTGGGGGCTGTCAGTTCTCCTCAGCTCCCGCAGCGGCGGTGTCACCCTGACCGAGGGAGGGAGGAACCAGCGCTCCCTTTCCCTGGCACAGGAATGGGGATTCTTTTCCTTTTCCTGACACAGGAATGGGGATTCTTTTCCTTTTCCTGACACAGAAATGAGGATCCCTCTCCTTTCCCTGACACAGGAATGGGGATCTCTCTCTCTTTCCTGACACAGGAATGAGGATCCCTCTCCTTTCCCTGACAGAAACGAGGATTCTTTTCCTTTCCCTGACACAGAAATGAGAATCCCTCTCTTTTTCCAGGCACAGAAATGAGGATTCTTTTCCTTTTCCAGGCACAGAAATGAGGATCCCTGTCCTTTTCCTGACACAGAAATGAGGATTCTTTTCATTTCCCTGACAGGAATGAGAATCCCTCTCCTTTTCCAGGCACAGAAATGGGGATCTCTCTCCTTTCCTGACACAGAAATGAGGATTCTTTTCCTTTTCCTGACATAGAAATGAGGATCCCTTTCCCTGACACAGAAATGAGGATCCCTCTCCTTTCCCTGACAGAAATGAGTATTATTTTCCTTTTCCTGATACAGAAATGGGGATCCCTTTCCTGACACAGAAATGAGGATCCCTCTCCTTTTCCAGGCACAGAAATGAGGATTCCTCTCCTTTCCCTGACAGGAATGAGCATCCCTCTCCTTTCCCTGACACAGGAATGAGGATTCTTTTCCTTCCCCTGCCCTGTCTCTGCCGATTGTCTCCAGGACTTCCCTCCCTCGCCCACCTTTCCAGTCCGGCTCTTTTCTCACTCTCCATCGCTTTATTGGCGTGACACGGCCGGCCAGCCTTGCCAAAATTCATTTATCAAGCGGCCCCTCCCCGCAGCCGCCTTTTTTTTATTTTCTCGGCACAATTGCTCCCCGGAGGCTCTCCCCGGGCTGAGCGCTGGGGTTTAATGTCCTGGTTAAACAGCGATGGAGAACCGGCCCAGCCTCCCCGGCAGCCCCCCGGGGAAGGGCTGCGGGTTCACCCCGAGCTGGATTTGGATCTAATTCCCTCCCTGCGGGGCAGCCAGGGCGAGGAAAACCCCCGGGCCCGCAGGGCTGGGACGGTGCCGACACAGGAATGAGGATCCCTCTCCTTTTCCTGACAGGAATGAGGATTCTTTTCCTTTTCCTGAGAGAAATGAGGATCCTTCTCCTGTTCCAGACACAGAAATGAGGATTCTTTTCCTTTTTCTCACACAGGAATGAGGATCCTTTTCCTTTTCCTGACAGAAATGAGGATTCTTTTCCTTTTCCTGACAGAAATGAGGATCCCATTCCTCTTGACACAGGAATGAGGATCCCTCTCCTTTCCCTGACACAGAAATGAGGATCCCTCTCCTTTCCAGGCACAGGAATGAGGATCCCTCTCCTTTCCAGGCACAGAAATGAGGATTCTTTTCCTTTTCCTGACACAGAAATGAGGATCCCTCTCCTTTTCCAGGCACAGGAATGAGAATCCCTCTCCTTTCCCTGACACAGGAATGAGGATCCCTCTCCTTTTCCAGGCACAGGAATGAGGATCCCTCTCCTTTCCCTGACAGAAATGAGGATCCCTCTCCTTTTCCTGACACAGAAATGAGAATCCCTCTCCTCCTGACACAGGAATGATAATCCTTCTCCTTTCCAGGCACAGAAATGAGGATTCTTTCCCTTTCCCTGACCGGAATGAGGATCCCTCTCCTTTCTCCTTTCCCTGCGGGTCGCTCAGGGCTGTGCCCAGCTCGGGGTTAACCCCCCGGCTTTGTTGTTCCCCCAGGGCTGCGCTCCCCCGAGGCTTTCCGCTCCCTCCTGCAGCCCAGCCCGTGCACCGGGGCAACACCGGGGGTTTGGGGGTCGCTCCAGCCCTTGGGGGGACCCCCGAGCCGGGGCCCCTGCACCGCCTGCCCGTGCCCGCATCAGGGGGAGCCGGCAGGAGCATGAGTTTAATTTTTTTATTATTTTTTTCCCCCCCAGAACCTGTTTTCCAGATCCCCTGGCATCCTGCCACGGCTCTCACCGCCTGCGTCATCCTTTTACGAGGCTGCCTGCTTCCCTGGGAGCCCCTTCCTCCCCTTCCCCTTCCTCTGCGCGCTGAGATTTTTCATTTATTTGTTTATAACGCTTCTCCTGTCCCCCAGGACGCCTTTCATCCCGGGAAAGACGCGGTGACAGCAGGGAGGGGACAGCCTGGGGACACCGGGGATTGCTGTCACTCCTCCATATCCCTCGGGGGGGATGCTCCAGAGGCCGCTCCCGGTGGGAAGGAGCTCCTGGGGCAGCGTCTCCCAAGGGTGCTCCGAGCAGCCGGGTGGGTGCGGGTGTTGCCCGCAGACACCACCCGCGGCTCCTGGCTCCTCTGGAAAGGGATTTTTGGTCACGGGCGGAGCAGCAGCGTGGGGAGGTCCCGCTGCTCTCGATGGGGAAACGCCACCCCATTGTCCCGGGTTGGTCCCAACCCAGTCCAGCCCGGCTCGGAACGCTTTGCAGGGATGGGGCAAAGGCACAGCAGCGGCAGAGGAAAGGCCAGGCCCGGGTGAGAGGGCAGGGTCGGAACCTCCCAGGGAGCCGGAGCTGCCAGCCGGGCGGGTGTCAGCACAATTAGCGCTTCACACCCGGCCCGAGAGGGGATAAACACCCGGGGCAGGAGTGCCAGACAGGCCGGAGGGGGACAGCGCCTGCCCATTTCCCTTTTTTATTTTTTTTTAATTTTTTTTAAATTTTTTTTAATTTTTTTTTTTTTTTTTTTTTTTTTTTTTTTTTGCCAAGGGAAGTTGGGGGCAGGAGTGCCAGACAGGCCGGAGGGAGTCCCGCCGGACAGCGCCTGCCCATTTCCCCCATTTTTTTTTTATTTTTTTAAATTTTTTTAAATTATTTTTTATTTCTTTTTTTATTTTTTTTTTTTATTTTTTTATTTTTTTTTGCCAAGGGAAGTTGGGGGCAGGAGTGCCAGACAGGCCGGAGGGGGACAGCGCCTGCCCATTTCCCCCCTTTTTTTTTCATTTTTTTAAATTCTTTTTTATATTTTAATTTTAATTTTTATTTTTATTTTAATTTTTATTTTTATTTTTATTTTTATTTTTATTTTTATTTTTATTTTTATTTTTATTTTTATTTTTATTTTTATTTTTATTTTTATTTTTATTTTTATTTTTTTTGCCAAGGGAAGTTGGGGACAGGAGTGCCGGACAGGCCGGAGGAGGACAGCGCCTGCCCATTTCCCCCTTTTTTTAAATTTTTTTTTTTAATTTTATTTTTTAAAATCTTTTTTTTTTTGGCCCAGGGAAGTTGGTGCCTCGGTGGGACAGATGCTGCTCCATCCATCCCCGGACGTTTTCCTGTCTCAATCCCCTCGGGCGGGGTGGGATGGTGCCTCCTGCGGGGAAGAGCCGCGTTTCCCCCGCTGGCACAGCCGCGGAGGGTGACAGGGTGACATTGGCCTTGTCCCCGAGCGGATCTGCCGTCCTCCTTCCCGGGGGAGCTGAGGCAGAATTTGGCTTCCAGAGCTCCTCTGTTCCTCCTGGCAGTGCCCCGAGGAACCGCGGCTGGCTCGCTGCTGTTTGGCACTTGCTGAAAAAAAAAGCACACAAAAAAAAACCCCCAAAAACCCAAAACAAAACAAAACCTCACAAAAAACCCCACAACCCCCCCCCCAAAAAAAACCACAAAAAAACCAACAATAAAAAAACCCAAAACCAAAACCAAAACCAAACAATAAAAAAAAACCCACACAAAAAAACCAACCAAAAAAACCACAAAAAACCCACAAAAAAAACCCACAAAAAAACCAAAACCAAACCAAAACAAAAAGCAAAAACAAAAACAACAACAAAAAAAAAAAAAACACAAAAAACCAAAAAAACAACAAAACACAAAAAACCAAAAAAAAAAAAAAAAAAAACAAAAAAAAAAAAAAAAAAAAACAAACCCAAAACCAAAACAAAACCCAAGTGCTGAGCTCTGGGGGAGGTGAGAAATCCTCAATTCCTGCCGGAGCAGCACGGAAGGAGCTGCCGCCCCACCGGGGTCTGCAATAATTAAATATTAACAATATTAACAATATTAACAATATTAACAATATTAACCCTGTGCTCCTGGCAGCCCGCTCAGCGCCGCCGCTAATGACATTTCCCCGGCGGATCCCAGCCCTGCTGCCGCGGGAGCCGGGCCCGGCCATCCAGCGAAATAAAGATTGATCCCCCTTGTTCCAGCAGCCAGGAGCAGAGCTGAAAGGATGGTGTTGGGTGCCCGAGCGAGCAGATGTCTCTGAGGAGAGCAGGGAGGCTCTGGCTGGCTCCAGCCCCAGCCCCGAGGCTGCAGCAGCCCCGCTTTGCTCCCGGGCAGGATGGAAAAGCTGCCGGAGCTCAGCTCCTGCTCCCGGGCTGGGCTCTGGAGGTCCTGGAGCTCTGGGGTGGGGCTGGCACGGCCAGGTGAGTGTCCCTCCTGCAGTGTCCCTCCTGCAGTGTCCCTCCTGCAGTGTCCCTCCTGCAGTGTCCCTCCGGGCCAGCGGCTCCCGGAGCCCGAGGCAGCGCTGTCCCTCCTGTCCTCGCTGCCCCTCTTGTCCCCGCTGCCCCTGAGCAGCTCTGTCCCTCTTGTCCCCTCTGTCCCTCCTGTCCCCTCTGTCCCTCCTGTCCCCGCTGTCCCTGAGCAGCTCTGTCCCTCCTGTCCACTCTGCCCCTCCTGTCCCCTCTGCCCCTCCTGTCCCCGCTGTCCCTGAGCAGCTCTGCCCCTCTTGTCCCCTCTGTCCCTCTTGTCCCCTCTGTCCCTCCTGTCCCCGCTGTCCCTGAGCAGCGCTGCCCCTCCTGTCCCCACTGTCCCTCTTGTCCCCACTGTCCCTCCTGTCCCCGCTGTCCCTGAGCAGCTCTGTCCCTCCTGTCCCCACTGTCCCTCTTGTCCCCGCTGCCCCTGAGCAGCTCTGTCCCTCCTGTCCCCACTGTCCCTCTTGTCCCCGCTGTCCCCGCTGTCCCTGTCCCTTTGTGCCCACGGGCACGGGGCAGGGGGGCTCTGCAGCACCCGGAGCGGGGGGTCCCGCCTGCCCTGGGGGGCTGCCCAGGGGTGACACTGCCCGGGGGTGACACTGCCCAGGGGTGGCACTGCCCGGGGGTGGCACTGCCCGGGGGTGACACTGCCCAGGGGTGGCACTGCCCGGGGGTGGCACTGCCCGGGGGTGACACTGCCCAGGGGTGGCACTGCCCGGGGGTGGCACTGCCCGGGGGTGACACTGCCCGGGGGTGGCACTGCCCACGGCTCCCACTGCCCAGGGGTGGCACTGCCCGGGGGTGGCACTGCCCAGGGGTGACACTGCCCAAAGGTGACACTGCCCGGGGGTGACACTGCCCAGGGGTGACACTGCCCAAGGGTGGCACTGCCCGGGGGTGACACTGCCCAAGGGTGGCACTGCCCGGGAGTGACACTGCCCGGGGGTGACACTGCCCATGGCTCACACTGCCCAGGGCTGGCACTGCCCAGGGGTGGCACTGGCCGGGGGTGGCACTGCCCAAGGGGGTGACACTGCCCAAGGGGGTGACACTGCCCAGGGCTGGCACTGCCCACGGCTCACACTGCCCACGGCTCACACTGCCCAGGGCTGGCACTGCCCAAGGGTGACACTGCCCAAGGGTGACACTGCCCAGGGCCACCCCTGCGGCGAGGCACAGCAGGCAGCTCCCCGCTGCCGTCAGCTCCGCGCTGCTCCCCCGCAGTCTCACGGATCCCAGCAGCGCTGTGCTGCTGCTCCACGCCGAGCAGAGGCAGCCGCAGGCACAGACACCAAACCCCTTCTGCCCGGCAGCAAAGCGGGGCCGGAGCTGCGCTGTGCCCGCCCCCAGCTCCTTGCCAGCCGCCGGGACACACGCAGCGGCCGCCTGGAATTTTTTTTTCCTCGGGATGAGGGGGGGAAGCCGCCCGGGGCAGCTCGCTGGTGTCGGGTGGTTGTTTCTCAGCGGAGGGACGGGAAAATCCTGCAATTCCCTGGGTTTCGCCTTCTGTGCTCCACAGAACCCAGGGAATTGTTATTTCCTCGTTATTTCCCCCGCGCAGGAGGAGCAACCGCTGCTGGAGCGGCTCAGCTCTCAGATGATTTCCAATATTTCCCTGCCCAGAGTGAGCCAAAGCCTTGCCCCTCCAGGCCGCCCTCACTCCAACCCTCCCCTGGCACCGGGGCACCTCTGCACCCTCAGATAGTTTTGGATAATCCAACAACGATTTTATTTCCTCACAACCCTTTTTTCCCACTTTTTGGATGGAAACTCCCCGAGCTCCATCATCCCAACAATGACTTTATTTCCTCACAACCCTTTTTTTCCCACTTCAGGGATGGAAACTCCCCGAGCTCCATCCATCCCCAGCCCCGTGCGAGCCCCCCGGGGGTCCCGGGCTGGCCCCACTCGCTGATGGCTTTGGGGATGGAGCCGGGAATTAGGGATGGAGTTGGGAATTGGGGATGGAGCCGGGAATTGGGGATGGAGTTGGGAATTGGGGATGGAGTTGGGATTTGGGGATGGAGTTGGGATTTGGGGATGGAGTTGGGAATTGGGGATGGAGTTGGGAATTGGGGATGGAGCCGGGAATTGGGGATGGAGTTGGGAATTGGGGATGGAGCCGGGAATTGGGGATGGAGTTGGGAATTGGGGATGGAGCCGGGAATTGGGGATGGAGTTGGGAATTGGGGATGGAGCCGGGAATTGGGGATGGAGTCGGGAATTGGGGATGGAGCCGGGAATTGGGGGTGGAGCCGGGAATTGGGGATGGAGCCGGGAATTAGGGATGGAGTCGGGATCCCAGGGCGTTCAAAGGAAGGGTTTTTCTCTCCCTCTCCACCCTCCCGGTTGGAGCAAATCCACATCAGCGCAAAACCCTCGCGATTGCAACACCCGGCTTGGGCAAGAGCGCGGCCAGCGGGGCCACTCCGGTGACAGCTGTGACACCCCCGGGGGTGGCCCTGGCACAGCCCAGGGTGATTAATTGCGCTCTCAGGCAATTAACTCGTCACGCTGGCAGCCTCTGAAGCGGCCCCGGGAACTCAGAGGCGACAGACTGGGTGTTGATTCTGCGCCCGAGGAGGAGCAAAGCTCTGCATCCCAAATCCCGGAATTCCAACCGGGATAGGCCGGGATGGCTCGGGGGAGGGAGGGAGGAGGCTGAGGGGCAAAGCTCTGCATCCCAAATCCCGGAATTCCCGCCGGGATGGGTGAGGGAGGGAGGAGGATGAGGGGCAGAGCTCTGCATCCCAAATCCCGGAATTCCCGTCGGGATGGGCCGGGGGAGGGAGGAATTGGGGATGGAGCCGGGAATTGGGGATGGAGTTGGGAATTGGGGATGGAGCTGGGAATTGGGGATGGAGTCGGGAATTGGGGATGGAGCTGGGAATTGGGGATGGAGTCGGGAACTGGGGATGGAGTCAGGAATTGGGGATGGAGCCGGGAATTGGGGATGGAGCTGGGAATTGGGGATGGACTCTGGATGTGCGGGGAGATCCCAGGACTCCGAGAATTATAAAATTAATATTTTATAAGCTTTATCATTTCTATTTTATAAGGACCTTATAAAATGTAAAGGTCCTCTGGGAAGGACCTTAAAGCTCCTGGTGTTCCCTGCTCCCAGAATCCCGGGATTCACATCCCATGGGAAGGGGGAATTCCCGGGACCTGCCTGTCACCCGCGGCCAGAATTTCCTCCTCCCCACCCCCTCCGGGAGATGATAAATCGGGGTTCGCCCCCCGCTCCCTGCTCTGGATCCCGCTGATCCCAAAATCCCTGCTCTGGGTCCAGCTGATCCCTAAATCCCTGCTCTGGATCCAGCTGATCCCTAAATCCTCACTCTGGATCCCCCTGATCCCAAAATCCCTGCTCTGGATCCAGCTGATCCCTAAATCCCTGCTCTGGGTCCAGCTGATCCCTAAATCCTCACTCTGGGTCCAGCTGATCCCAAAATCCCTGCTCTGGATCCAGCTGATCCCAAAATCCCTGCTCTGGATTCAGCTGATCCCAAAATCCCTGCTCTGGGTCCGGCTGATCCCTAAATCCTCGCTCTGGATTCAGCTGATCCCTAAATCCTCGCTCTGGATCCAGCTGATCCCAAAATCCCTGCTCTGGGTCTGGCTGATCCCTAAATCCCTGATCCCTAAATCCTCACTCTGGGTCCAGCTGATCCCAAAATCCCTGCTCTGGGTCCGGCTGATCCCTAAATCCTCATTCTGGATCCCCCTGATCCCAAAATCCCTGCTCTGGATCCAGCTGATCCCTAAATCCTCATTCTGGGTCCAGCTGATCCCTAAATCCTCACTCTGGGTCCAGCTGATCCCTAAATTATCCCAGATCTGTCCCGGAATTATCCCGGAGTTATCCCGGGGTTATCCCGGAATTATCCCGGAGTTATCCCGGAGTTATCCCGGAGTTATCCCGGAGTTATCCCGGGGTTATCCCGGGGTTATCCTGGAGTTATCCCGGGGTTGTCCCGGAGTTGTTATCCCAGAGTTATCCCAGAGTTATCCCAGAGTTATCCCAGAGTTATCCCGGAGTTATCCCGGAGTTATCCCGGGGTTATCCCGGAGTTATCCCGGGGTTATCCCGGAGTTATCCCGGAGTTATCCCGGGGTTATCCCGGGGTTATCCCGCAGCCGCTCCGGCCGGGCTGCGAGTGCCCCCGCGCGGTGCCGGGAATGGGGATGGAGCCGGGAAAGGGGCGGAGATGGATGGAGGCGGGGAGGGAATGGATGGAGCCGGGAATTGGGGGTGGAGCCGGGAATTGGGGATGGAGCTGGGAATTGGGGATGGAGCTGGGAATGGGGATGGAGCCGGGAATTGGGGATGGAGGCGGGAATTGGGGATGGAGTCGGGAATTGGGGATGGAGTCGGGAATTGGGGATGGAGCTGGGAATTGGGGATGGAGCCGGGAATTGGGGATGGAGCTGGGAATTGGGGATGGAGTTGGGATTTGGGGATGGAGCCGGGAATTGGGGGTGGAGTTGGGATTTGGGGATGGAGCCGGGAATTGGGAAAATCACAGAAAAAATCACCAAAAAACCACAAAAAAAACACACACAAAAAAAGAAAAAAAACCACAAAAAAATCACAAAAAAATTACAAAGAAAACCCACACAAAAAAGAAAGAAACCACAAAAAAAAAAAACACAAAAAAATCACAAAAAAACCCAACACACACCCCCCCCAAAAAACCACACACAAAAAAAACCCCCAACCCAAAAAAGAAAACAAAACAACAACAAAACAAAACAACTACAAAAACCACCAAAAAAAAAAAATAAAGCCAAAAAAACCCCAAACCCCCAACGCTCAGCTCCTCCCTGCAGGACGCTGCAAACTCAACCCCAGCCCCTCCAGCCTCTGCCCCTCAAACATCTCCCCAGCCTCGCTTTTATCATCATCATCATCATCATTAATTATTTTTTCCCTCCCTTTTCCATCTGGTGTCCCGGATCCCCGGCTGGCGGGCAGCTGGGAGCAGAGGGAAAACCCCGGGATTTGCAAAGGGAAGCAGCGGGACGGGAGAGGGATGCGGGGCCGGGAGCGTCTCCCTGGAAACGGCGGCGGTGCCGGGCTCCGGCTCCCGAATTCCTTCTGGGATCCCTCGGGATGGGGGTTTGGGGAGGGTAAAAGGGCCAAAAAGGGCTTTGGGGGGTTGGAAAAGGGCGGGTGGGATTTGGGAGGAGAGGGGGAGGAGGTCAGGGAAAGGGAAAGGGGATGATGGGGAGAAGGAGAGAGGGGGAAAGAAAAAAAAAAAAAAAACAAAAAAAAACCCACAAACACCAAACCAAACCAAACCAAAAAACAAAAACAAAACAAAAAAACAATTTAAAAAAAGAAAAAAAAACCACAACAAAAAAACACCAAAAAAAAACCAAAAACCAAAAACCAAAAACCAAAAACCAAAAAAAACCAAAAAAAACCCCCCAAAAAGCCCCCAAAAAACCCACAAAAAACCCCTAAAAAAAACCAAAACCAAAACCAAAAATGAAAAAAAAAAACCAAAAACCCCACAAAACCAAAACCAAACAAAACAAAAAAGCAAAAAAAAAACCCCAAAAAAAAACCGAACCCCCCCCCCCTCCAAAAACCCAAAAAACCCCCAAAAAAACCCCACCAAAACAAAAAAAAAAAAAAAAAACCACAAAAACGATGGTAATAATTCCATGATTTCCACCCCCATATAGGAACAACCCCTGGATTTCCCTCCTGGGATGGGAATAACTCCTGGATTTCACACCCAGGATGGGAATAACCCCTGGAAAGGGGATTTCGGGAGCTCCCTGCGGTGTCACCGCCGCGTCCCCCGGGCAGCCACGGGCCGCTCGTGCCCTCTGCCGGCCCCTTCCCGGTGCTTCTCCAGTCTGGAATATCCCCCAACCCTCTGGAATATCCCCAAATCCTTTGGAATATCCCCCAATCCTCTGGAATATCCCAAATCCTCTGGAATATCCCCCAATCCTTTGGAATATCCCCCGATCCTCTGGAATATCCCCCAACCCTCTGGAATATCCCTCAATCCTCTGGAATATCCCCCAACCCAACTGGATTTCTCCAATAAATAAAATAAAATATATTAAAAAATAAAATAAAATAAAATAAAATATAAAAAATAAAATAAAATAAAATAAAATAAAATAAAATAAAATAAAATAAAATATAAAATATAAAATAAAATAAAATAAAATATAAAAATTAAAATAAAATAAAATATAAAAAATAAAATAAAATAAAATAAAATAAAATAAAATAAAAGATAAAATAAAATAGAATAAAATGAAATAAAATAAAATAAAATAATAAAATAAAATAAAAATAAAAAAGATAAAATAAAAGATAAAATAAAATAAAAGATAAAATAAAATATAAAATAAAATAAAAGATAAAATATAAAATAAAATAAAATAAAATAAAATAAAATAAAATAAAATAAAATAAAATAAAACAAAACCAAGAAAAAAAAAACCAAACAACCACCATTTTTAAACCTTTAAACGGCGCTTCACCTGAAGCTGGGAGGATTTTTCCCGGAGCTGCAGCGCGGGTTCCATCCACGAGAGGCCACCGGGCTCCCGCGTTTGTGGGAAGGAGCCGGGACCGGCCGGGGCTGGGTGTCCATCCGGAGCCGGGGCTGGGTGTCCATCCGGAGCCGGGGCTGGGTGTCCATCCCGCCCCGCTCCCGCTTCTGCTCCCGGCTGGGGGAGAGCGCTCGGTGGGAAACTCCCGGGGTTTGTGGGGATGGCACCTCCTGCCCGGCCCCTGGGAGGATCCTCGGGGGCTGCGGGGAGCGCGGAGCCCGGCAGGTTTGTGTCCCACCTCAGCAAATCCAACCGAGCCTGCCGCGGGGACACCTCGGCCGGGGAGTCTGGAATGGGCTGGGCTGGAAGGGACCTTCGATCCCATCCTGTGGATCCCATCCCATGGATCCCATCCCATGGATCCCACGGATCCCATCCCATCCCATGGATCCCATCCCATCCCATGGATCCCATGGATCCCATCCCATCCCATCCCATCCCATCCCATCCCATGGATCCCATGGATCCCATCCCATCCCATCCCATGGATCCCATCCCGTGGATCCCATCCCATGGATCCCATCCCATCCCATGGATCCCATGGATCCCATCCCATCCCATCCCATCCCATCCCATCCCATGGATCCCATGGATCCCATCCCATCCCATCCCATGGATCCCATCCCGTGGATCCCATCCCATGGATCCCATCCCATCCCATCCCATCCCATGGATCCCATCCCATCCCATCCCATCCCATCCCATCCCATCCCATGGATCCCATCCCATCCCATGGATCCCATCCCATCCCATGGATCCCATCCCATCCCACCCCACACCTCCAGGAGGATCTGGGCACCGTGTCCCGCAGGATGAGCCTGCAGGGAGCTCGGAGCAGATCCCAGATCCGCTGTGGCCCTTTCCCAGCTTCCCCAGGCCGTGATTCCCTGGGGAAGGAGCAGCCACCCCTCCAAGTGCCCGTGTGCCCTGGGGGAAAGGAGGGGACCGGGAATTGCAGCAGGAAACTTCCAAGCCTCGGGAGCAGGGAAATTCCCCCTGGGAAGGAGGCAGAACCTCCCTGGGCAGTGCCCGAGCCCGGAGCAGAGAGGGGTGGGGATATCCCAGAGGGGTGGGGAACATTCCAGAGGATTGGGGGAGATCCCAGAGGACTGGGGAACATTCCAGAGGATTGGGGGATATCCCAGAAGGGTGAGGATATTCCAAAGGATTGGGGGATATTTTCAAAGGAGTGGGGATATCCCAGAGGGGTGGGGAACATTCCAGAAGGGTGAGGATATTCCAGAGGGGTGAGGGTATTCCAGAGGGGTGAGGATATTCCAGAGGGGTGAGGATATTCCAGAGGGGTGAGGATATTCCAGAGGGGTGAGGATATTCCAGAGGATGGGGGAACATTCCAGAGGATTGGGGGATAAGAAGTATTTTTTGTCTGTTAGCAGAGCAAAGGGATGGTTTATTTACTTTAATACAGCCCGCATGCTGTGTACACATAATCAGCGTCTGTGACTGACTCAGGGACGGAGCCAGAAGAGAGAGGGAGCTGCTCGCAGCAAATCCTGCCCGGCTGGGTGCGAGCAAGCCCTGGGCAAAGCTCTGATCTCAGGCTGAGCTTCGGTCTGAGCTCAGCCGGGGCAGATTCCCTTCCCTTCCCTTCCCTTCCCTTCCCTTCCCTTCCCTTCCCTTCCCTTCCCTTCCCTTCCCTTCCCTTCCCTTCCCTTCCCTTCCCTTCCCTTCCCTTCCCTTCCCTTCCCTTCCCTTCCCTTCCCTTCCCTTCCCTTCCCTTCCCTTCCCTTCCCTTCCCTTCCCTTCCCTTCCCTTCCCTTCCCTTCCCTTCCCTTCCCTTCCCTTCCCTTCCCTTCCCTTCCCTTCCCTTCCCTTCCCTTCCCTTCCCTTCCCTTTTTTCCTTTTCTTTTCTGCCCAGCCCGTGAATGGGATGGGATCACTCCCAGCACCAACAGGACCCTCTTCCCGACCGCAGGATGGTTTGGAGTGGAAGAAGCTTTTAAAAATCCTTTTAAATTTAAAAATTCCCCCTGGCAGGGACACTTCCCACCCTCCCGGGCTGCTCCGCCCTGGCCTTGGACACTCCCAGGGACACGGGGCAGCCTCAGCTCATCCAGGGAATCTGTCCCGGCGCCTCGCCAGCCTCACCTAAAGCTCTGCCAGCCCTGGAGCGGGGGGAAAAACCAGCCAGGCTTCCTCCTTGGAGCGGAACGATTTGAAATTGCAATTTATATTCGTAGCACAACCAGACGTGAAAAAGGTTTATGGGTGTTTTTCATAAAGTTCTTTTCAGTTAATGAGCTAAAGGAATGGGAAAGGAAACTCTGAGATATTCTCGAGTCTATTTGTGCGTCAGTCAACATCAGGATTTTCTTTAAAAAAAAAACAACATAAGCTTAAAATTAGTAATGGTCCGGGAAACTGTCACTGCCCCGGCAGGGGTTGGGGACACTGTCACTGATTGGGGACACTGTCACTGCCTGGGCAGGGATTGGGGACACTGTCACTGATTGGGGACACTGTCACTGCCCGGGCAGTGATTGGGGACACTGTCACTGCTCGGGCAGGGGCTGGGGACACTGTCACTGCCCAGGCAGGAGTTGGGGACACTGTCGCTGCCCGGGCAGGGATTGGGGACACTGTCACTGATTGGGGACACTGTCACTGCCTGGGCAGGGATTGGGGACACTGTCACTGATTGGGGACACTGTCACTGCCTGGGCAGGGATTGGGGACACTGTCACTGATTGGGGACACTGTCACTGCCCGGGCAGGGGTTGGGGACTCTGTCACTGCCCGGGCAGGGGTTGGGGACACTGTCACTGATTGGGGACACTGTCACTGCCCGGGCAGGGGTTGGGGACACTGTCACTGATTGGGGACACTGTCACTGCCCGGGCAGGGGTTGGGGACACTGTCACTGATTGGGGACACTGTCACTGCCCGGGCAGGGGTTGGGGACACTGTCACTGCCTGGGCAGGGTTTGGGGACACTGTCACTGCCCGGGCGGTGATTGGGGACACTGTCACTGCCCGGGTAAGGATAGGGGACACTGTCACTGCCCGGGCAGGGATTGGGGACACTGTCACTGATTGGGGACACTGTCACTGCCCGGGCAGGGGTTGGGGACACTGTCACTGCCTGGGCAGGGTTTGGGGACACTGTCACTGCCCGGGCGGTGATTGGGGACACTGTCGCTGCCCGGGCAGGGGTTGGGGACACTGTCACTGATTGGGGACACTGTCACTGCCCGGGCAGTCAATGGGGACACTGTCACTGCCCGGGCAGGGGTTGGGGACACTGTCACTGATTGGAGACACTGTCACTGCCCGGGCAGGGACTGGGGACACTGTCACTGATTGGGGACACTGTCGCTGCCCGGGTAAGGATTGGGGACACTGTCACTGCCCGGGCATTGATTGGGGACACTGTCACTGATTGGGGACACTGTCGCTGTCCGGGCAGTGATTGGGGACACTGTCGCTGCCCAGGCAGTGATTGGGGACACTGTCACTGCCCGGGCAGGGGTTGGGGACACTGTCACTGCCCAGGCAGGGGTTGGGGACACTGTCGCTGCCCGGGCAGGGGACGCGGGCGAGGCTGAGGAGCTGCTCCGCTCTCAGCCCGGCTCTCCAGCCGGGATTATGTGTCTGGACAAGCCCCTCGGCAGCTGTTTTCCAGCTCTCGCCTAACAAAGAGCACTTTGATGGCTGCAGGAAAAGGAGCGGGGCCGGGGTTTGGCAGCCCAGCCGGGAGCAGAGGGGCTCAGGCAGCCCCTCCGGGGGGGCTGCACCCACCAGGCTCTGTCCCCCCCCGGCATTCCCCAAAACATTCCTGAGCTTTCCCGGCCTCTCTCTTGCTGCTAAACCCCAGCCCGGCCTGCCCAGGGCCGGGAAATTCGGGTTTTCCTGGTGGGCTCCGCTTTTCCCCCTCTCCTCTCCTCTCCTCTCCTCTCCTCTCCTCTCCTCTCCTCTCCTCTCCTCTCCTCTCCTCTCCTCTCCTCTCCTCTCCTCTCCTCTCCTCTCCTCTCCTCTCCTCTCCTCTCCTCTCCTCTCCTCTCCTCTCCTCTCCTCTCCTCTCCTCTCCTCTCCTCTCCTCTCCTCTCCTCTCCTCTCCTCTCCTCTCCTCTCCCCGGTGCCTGTTCCCTCTTTTCCCGGCTGGAAGGCTCCGGGAGAAGAGGAGCAGAGCCGGTCTGGAGTGCCTGAGTCAGAGCAGCCCTAATGGATGAGGCTGCAGAGCACTTTGGATAATTGAAAGGCTCTGCCAGGATGCGCTGCCCTGGCAGCTCCCGGAGCAGCTGAAGCAGGATCCGGAGACTCCTTGGCTCCTCTCCCGCTCCCTGCAGCAAACTCGGTGGCCTCGGTGGCAACTGGGGGTGCCTGGCCAGGAGTTTTTAGCTCAGCTGAGGGTTCAGGGTGGGTTTGGGGAGTGGGTGGTGAGGGGGCTTCCCTCGGGAGGGAAATTCTCTTCTACACCCCCAGCAAAGGAGGTTTTTTTGGGGGGGAAAGGATCAGAGGGTCACGGTTTGGCTTGGAAGGGACATTTAAAGGTCACCCAGTGCCACTGCCCTGCGTTGAGATTCCCCCCTGGATTTTTCCCTTCCTCTCTGGCCACTTTTTGTTGTGTAAATTTGGATCCAGTTTTATGATTTGGATCCAAGAGGGATCAGGCTGCTCTCCTCCATGGATCCATGGATTTATCCATCCCTCCATCCTCTCCAGCCTCCAGCTGGCGATTCCTCGGCTTTCCCGGGGGCTGTTCCGTGCCTGGGCAGGGGATTCCTCCCCGGCCAGCAGGTGCAGAACACCCCCAGCTCCCTTTTTCCCTTCTCCCTCTCTCCTTTCACAGCCTGGGCTGAGCCAGCAGTGAATTTCGGGATGATTCCCAGGGTTTTGGTGTTTCAGCCTCTCTGGGGCAGCATCCTCGGAGTTGTCCCGGTTTTAAACCAGAAAAAAAAAACCAAACCGGGAGGAAACCGATCGGTGCGGCAGGGAGGGGCGGGCAGGAAGAGGTTAAACGCCGCAGTGTGTGATGAGGAACGCGGAGCCCAGCTTGGGGCAGATTCAGCAGCTCCTCTCAGCTCGCTCCCCGGGCAGGATGAAATATTCCCCGGTCATTCCCTGTGTGTGACTCACAGAGCGATTCCAGAGAGAAGAAATCTTTTCAAAGCTCTCGCTTTCAATGTCTTTTTATTCTTTTTTCCCCCCCCCCTCACTCCCTCCCTTTATTTTATTTTTTTTTCTTTTTTTCTTTTTTTTTTTGCCCACGCAGCAGCTGCAGGAAGGGTTTGGGATAAAATTCCACACAAAAGCCTCCATCTCCTGGAGAGCCCGGGCCAATAAATCCTGCTCGGAGGACGAAATGGGGTTGGGGGGTGGGGGGGAGTGTGAAACCACGATTTGGGAGGGTTGGGTCCCTCTGTGCCCACCCCTGGGCATTCCAGAGCTTCTGGGAGAGGCTCCAGCAGCTTTCCCGGGGGTTGCCAAGGGCCCTCGGAGGGACTGGGAAAACCTTGGCTCCTTCAAGCCTCCAAAAAAAAAAAAAAAGGAAAAGAGGGAGAAAGGGAAAAGCTGGATCTCTACATGCTCTGAATCTTAATATTTTCTCTTTCAGGCCAAGCTCTGCTTCGTCTTTTCCGTCAGGGAGCTCCTGGGAGATTTTTTTGGGGGGATTGGGGAGTGCCAGGGGAGCCCTGGGGACCCCCTGGGATCCCCCCAGAGCGCTGGGAACTGGGACTGCCCTGGCTGTGGGGTTTCCCAGATCCCAGTGGCTTTAAAGAGCTGGGAATAAAGGAATAAATGGGCTTTTGCCAGGAGGAGCTGTGGGTTCATCCCTGGAGTTGTCCAAGGCTGGGTTGGAGCAGCTTGGGAGAGCTGGAGGTGTCCCTGGCGTGGGGGGTGGGCTGGGATCAGCCTTTGGGACCCTTCCCACCCAAACCATTCCAGGATTCCTTGTTTCTCTGGGACAGGATCCCATGGAAGAGCAGGGCTGGGTTCTCCTTGCAATAAATTTGAGCCAAATTTGATGTTCCAGGCATCCCAGAGATGGTGGCATCCCCCAAACGTGTCCTTGGCATGGCGTGGCCAGCTGGGACATCCAAACCCAAACAGCTGGGGACACCCTGGGGCAAGCCAGGGAACTCTGGAATTTAAGGCAGGAAAGGGTTTTTGGTGTTTGATTTCAAATATTCTTCATCTGGGAATTCTGTGGTGGGGTGAGAGGAGAGGCTGGGGATGTCCAACTCCACCTGGACAGAATTCCCAGCGTCTCTTACACAGAAAATGGGCTCAGAAATTCTCTGGATGGGCTCAGAATTTCTCTGGAATTTAAAGCAGGAAAGGTTTTTCGGTGTTTGATTCCAAATATTCTTCATCTCTGCCTCCTTGGCTTCCACATCAAATCCAGGGAATTCTGTGGTGGGATGAGAGGAGACACTGGAGATGTCCAACTCCACCTGGAGAGAATTCCCAGCGCCTCTTACACAGAAAATGGGCTCAGAAATTCTCTGGAATTTAAGGCAGGAAAGGTTTTTTGGTGTTTAGTTGCAAATATTCTTCATCTCTGCCTCCCTGGCTCCCACATCAAATCCAGGGAATTCTGTGGTGGGGTGAGAGGAGAGACTGGGGACATCCAGAATTCCCAGTACCCCTTACACAGAAAACAGGCTCAGAATTTCTCTGGATGGGCTCAGAAATTCTCTGGAATTTAAAGCAGGAAAGGTTTTTCGGTGTTTGATTCCAAATATTCTTCATCTGGGAATTCTGTGGTGGGCTGAGAGGAGTCACTGGGAATTTCCAACTCCACCTGGACAGAATTCCCAGCGCCCCTCCCGCCGAGCACAGGAATCCCTCCGGGCTTTAAACCAGGATTTCAACCAGGATTTAAACCAAGATTTCAACCTTTCAACTTTTCTGTTTCCTTCCCCACTGCCTTAAATTCCAGAGAATTTCCGAGCCCGTTTTCTGTGTAAGGGGAATTCTGTCCAGGTGGAGTTGGACATCTCCAGCCTCTCCTCTCATCCCACCACAGAATTCCCTGGATTTGATGTGGAGGCAGCTGTGGAGGCAGAGATGGAGAATATTTGGAATCACAGATCCAGGACCCCCCTACCCCAAACCCCCTCACCCCCCTGGGTGAGCCGAGCTCTCTCTCCCCGCTTTGCTGGGAAAGCAGAAACGCTGCGGCTGCACTTTCCCTGCCCAAGCTAATCCCATTTGTCTCCTCTCTGCTGCTGCTGCTCCCAAAACGCCTTTTAAGGATTCCCAGCAATGCAGCAGAGAAATCCATTTGCCGGCTCGAGGCAGCCAGGAAAGGGGAATTTTTTGATTTCCCAGTTATTAAGCGGATGACAAGGTGAGGCGGGGGAGAGATTGATGGCCCAGAAGAAGCGCTTTTTACTCGCCCCAATTAATCCCGGCTCTAATCAATGCGGGCAGGAATGAGGTGGGAACGCTTCCCTCTGCCGCTGCCTGCCGAGGATGGATGGAGAGGTTTTTCTCCTGGAAATCCATTTAGGTTGGGATTTCTGGGAGGAAAAAAAAAAAAATGGATCTCAGGGGTTCAGGGCTCCCTTTTTTTCCTGCAGGGAGGGCAGGTTGAGGCCATCAATCCGCATTAGGGAAGCTGCTGTGGCCACAGGGAATTCCAGCAGGAGGAATTCCAGCAGGAGGAATTTCAGCAGGAGGAATTTCAACAGGAGGAATTCCAGCAGGAGGAATTCCAGCAGGAGGAATTTCAGCAGGAGGAATTTCAACAGGAGGAATTCCAACAGGAGGAATTCCAGCAGCTTCCCCCCATCCCCAGGCGTTTTTGAGGATGGGATTTGATCCTGGGGGATCCTTTGCCCTCAGGTTTTCCCTTCTGCTCCTTTTTCCCCCTTTTTTTTTTTTTTGTTCCTTTTGATTTGAGGTTCAAAGAGTCCTTGTGGTTCACTGGGCGCTCTTGCCCCTGAGCTGGGGTTTAAGTTAAACCCTGCTGGAGGTCCAGGGCTGCTGGAATTCCAGCAGGAGGAATTCCAACAGGAGGGATTCCAACAGGAGGAATTCCAGCAGCTTCCCCCCATCCCCAGGCGTTTTTTGAGGATCCTGGGGGATCCTTTGCCCTCAGGTTCATGCTGGGTTTTCCTTCTGCTGGAATATTTGATTCCAAAATATTCTTCATCTGGGAATTCTGTGGTGGGATGAGAGGAGAGGCTGGAGACGTCCAACTCCACCTGGAGAGAATTCCCAGCGCCTCTTCCACAGAAAATGGGCTGGAAATCAGGGATGGGGATGCTGCTCTCCAACCTGAGGCTGGTTTTTCCTCAGGGAAATAAAAAGTGCACGCAGGAAATAAAAAAATGATTCCTTTTCTTTGGGAATTCCTTTCATTTTGAGGGCCTTTTATTTACTTCTACTTTACTTTACTTTTATTTTACTTTACTTTACTTTTACTTTTGAGGAGCCAGGACCAACCCCGGTGTTCTGTGTATTTTTGGGAGCTGCTGTTTGTTTGTTTTGGGCACTGATTCGCCAAGGAATTCAGTTTTCCCACAGAAATATCCTACTTTTTTTTTTTTGCCTGTTTCTCCTTTTATCAGCTTGAGGTTCAGCAATTCCCCGTGGGAACGTGCTGCTCCCTAAAAAGGTGATTTTCTTCCTGTCCTGACTTTTTGGGAAAAAAAATCCTTGTCCTTCTGAATCCCGTGAAACCTCCACAAGCAGAGTGAGCTCCTCACACCTCACCAAAAAAAAAAAAAACGCTCAAGGCCAAGTAACCACTCAAACCACACCAGATTGGGGGTAAAAAACATTAAAAAAAATTTAAAAAAAGGTGTGAAATCCATTTTTCTCCTCACATCCCAGCTCTGAAAGCAGATGGAGGGGTGGGGCTGAAAGGAGAACCCCCTCGAACTCAGAAAATTGTCAAAAATCAAGCAAAAATAAAGGTTCTGGGGCAGAAATAAAGGTTCTGGAGCAGGGATTCCCAGCTGGTTCCTTCCACCTCGAGCTGAGCTTGTCCCTGGGATTTCCACTCCAGCAGTGCTCGAGGAATACAATAAAAATTAATTATTAAAACAGCAGGATTAAAAAAAAAAAAAAGAAATCAGCTGCCAGGGCACTGAAATATTTTTAGCTGATCGCTGGGGTTCGTAACAAAAACAGAAATGGAATAATGGGGCTCCTCTGCGAGGGTTTGTGAGGCCTGGGCTTGGCTTTGGGGGATGGAGGCTTCCTAGGGACCCTAATCCAAAAATTCAGGCTTTTTTGGTTTAAAAAAAATTGGACTATGTGGGATTTTTTCAGGTTGTTTCATCCTGGAACTTCTTGAGGGGAAGTTTTGAGCTTTGGGCTGTGGGGCCTGTGAGGCCTGGGCTTGGCTTTGGGGGATGGAGGCTTCCAAGTGCCCCTCACACAAAAATTCAGGCGCTTTTGGGAGAAGTTTTTGGTTAAAAAATTGGACTATGTGGATTTTGTTCAGGTCACTTCATCCTGGAACTTCCTGAGGGGAAGTTTTGAGTGGAAAGAGCCCTGGGGTGTGAGGCCTGTGGGGCCCGGGCTTGGCTTTGGGGGATAGAGGCTTCCAAGTGCCCCTCACCCAAAAATCCAGGCTTTTTGGGGAAGTTTTTGGTGAGAAAATGAGAATTTTCTTTGGGTCACTTCATCCTGCAATTTCTTGGGGTTTTACACTCTGGCAGCTTTGGAAGTTATTCCCCGCCAGGTTTCCTGCAGGCCTGAGCAGGCCCTGGGCCACTTTTTTTTTTTTTTTTTTGGTGAAAATCATTTCCTCAAAGCCCTTTTTGATAAGGATTTTATCCCTGGGGCGATAAAACCCTGCCTGCTTTGGATCAGGCAGCTTTCCCTCGGTGCTGAGCTGAGAAATTCGGATTTCCAAGGGAGAAATGGAAGTTTTGAGTGAAAAGGGCCCTGGGCTGTGAGGCCTGTGGGGCCTGGGCTTGGCTTTGAGGGGTGGAGGTTTCCCAGTGCCCCTCACACAAAAATCCAGGGTTTTTTTTTTTTTGTAAGGAAGTGGGATGATGTGGATTTCCTTCAGGTCACTTCATCCTGGAACTTGAGGTTTGACAGGAGTGGGAAAATCTGGCAGCTTTGGAAATTATTCCCCACCAGGTTTCCTGCAGGCCTGAGCAGGCTTTGGGCCACTTTTATTTTTTTAAATGAAAATCACCTCCCCAAAGCCCCTTTTTGATAAGGATAAAACCCTGCCTGCTTAGGATCAGGCAGCTTTGGATCAGTGCTGAGCTGAGAAATTCAGATTTCCAAGGGAAAAAATGGAAGTTTTGAGTGGAAAGAGCCCCAGGAGAAGCTGCGGGGTTACAAGAATGTGGCTAAAAACGTCCAGGCTGCAAACCCCACAGGATTTGGGATATTTCCAGGCGGATTTACAGGCTCTCTGGTGCTCCATCCTCTTCAGGGGACAAACCTCAGAAGGCTCAGTAAGATTCATTTATTTCTATTTATTAATTAAACGAGGGAAGGGGAGGAGAAAGGAGTGTGACGCCCACAGGGGGGCAAACAGCAAACGGGATTCGGGGAATGAATTATGTGAGAATTTAGGGGCAGGAGGACACCTCATGTGTCACATCCTCTGCTGGCAGGTGATTAAACTTCACCCTGGGATCAGGAGCTGGGCCCGGATCACACACGGGGCTTTTTTTTTAGGGTTTTTTAGGGCCTTTTTAGGGCTTTTTTAGGGCCTTTTTAGGGCCATCAAGTGAAACTTTACTCCTAGTAAAGCACCCCCGGGAGGGCCCGGCTGATTTATGGAGGAGGGCAGGGAACAACAATCCCTCCCTCAGTGCCACTTAAACTCTTCATTTAATATAATAAAATAAAACTTCATTTTATCTCTGTCCCTAATTGCTGGGGACATCTGGGGAAATCCCCCGGGGCCGCGGGTCAGGGAAAAGTGTCCCTGCCCTGGCAGGGATGGGATCGGAGCATTGGAAAGTTGCTTTTTTTAAAACCCAAACCGTGTCACTCGCTGTGCCCCGGGGGATGGGACCAGCCTTGCCTCAGTTTCTCCTGCAGGGAAAAAGCTGGGAAAAAGCCGGGGGTGGGACTGGGGGGTGACAGGGAAGGGACATTGCGGGGGTGCCAGCCCTGTCTGAGCACCTGGGGGGTGCGGGATGGAGGGGACAGGGCTGGGGACAGGGCTGGGGGTGACAAGAAGGGACATTGCCGGGGTGCCAGCCCTGTCTGAGCACCTGGGGGGGTGCGGGATGGAGGGGACAGGGCTGGGGGTGACAGGGAAGGGACATTGCTGGGGTGCCAGCCCTCTCTGAGCACCTGGGGGGTGCGGGATGGAGGGGACAGGGCTGGGGACAGGCTGGGGGTGACAGGGAAGGGACATTGCCAGGGTGCCAGCCCTGTCTGAGCACCCGGGGGGTGCGGGATGGAGGGGACAGGGCTGGCGACAGCTGCCACTCAGAGTGGGGAGGTGACAAGGGAGGGACAGACCGTCCCTTTGAGCATCTCGGAGGTGCGGGATGGAGTGGGGCACACCCCGGGACAGGGCTGGGGGTGACAAGGAAGGGACATTGCCGGGGTGCCAGCCCTCTCTGAGCACCCGGGGGGTGCGGGATGGAGGGGACAGGGCTGGGGACAGGCTGGGGGTGACAGGGAAGGGACATTGCCGGGGTGCCAGCCCTCTCTGAGCACCTGGGGGGTGCGGGATGGAGGGGACAGGGCTGGGGACAGGGCTGGGGGTGACAGGGAAGGGACATTGCTGGGGTGCCAGCCCTCTCTGAGCACCCGGGGGGGTGCGGGATGGAGTGGGGCACACCCCGGGACAGGGCTGGGGACAGGGCTGGGGGTGACAGGGAAGGGACATTGCCGGGGTGCCAGCCCTGTCTGATCACCCGGGGTGTGCGGGATGGAGTGGGGCACACCCCGGGACAGGGCTGGGGGTGACAGGGAAGGGACATTGCCGGGGTGCCAGCCCTCTCTGAGCACCTGGGGGGGGTGCGGGATGGAGGGGACAGGGCTGGGGACAGCTGCCACTCAGAGTGGGGGGTGACAAGGGAGGGACAGACCGTCCCTTTGCGCATCTCGGGGGTGCGGGATGGAGTGGGGCACACCCCGGGACAGGGCTGGGGACAGGCTGGGGGTGACAGGGAAAGGACATTGCTGGGGTGCCAGCCCTCTCTGATCACCCGAGGGGTGCGGAATGGAGTGGGGCACACCCCGGGACAGGGCTGGGGGTGACAGGGAAGGGACATGTCGCGGTGCCAGCCCTGTCTGAGCACCTGGGGGGTGCGGGGATGGAGGGGACAGGGCTGGGGACAGCTGCCATTCAGAGTGGGGGGGTGACAAGGGAGGGACAGACCGTCCCTTTGAGCATCTCGGGGGTGCGGGATGGAGTGGGGCACACCCCGGGACAGGGCTGGGGGTGACAGGGAAGGGACATTGCCGGGGTGCCAGTCCTCTCTGAGCACCTGGGGGTTGCGGGATGGAGTGGGGCACACCCCGGGACAGGGCTGGGGACAGGCTGGGGGTGACAGGGAAGGGACATTGCCGGGGTGCCAGCCCTGTCTGATCACCCGAGGGGTGCGGGATGGAGTGGGGCACACCCCGGGACAGCTCTGGGGACAGCTGCCACTCCCGCCGAAGGGGGTGGCGGGGCCGCCTGCCGTCCCTACACCTTTAAAAGTCTCCTCACGTTGCGACGCTGATTATCCATTAACCGAGGCCAGCTCCCTTTTCCTGGGGGCGGCGTTCGAACCCAGCGCTGCCAGCAGGGCGGGCGGGCGGGCGCTGCCTTCCTCCTTTCCTTCCCTCCCTCTCTCCCTCCTCTCCCCTCCCCACCACCACCACCACTAAACCCCCGCTCCCTTCCTTATCAGCAATTCAGATTGCATGCAAATCTGCGCGCTTTTCTTCCAGGGCCGCGGCAGCCAGCGCCGAGCGCTTCTCAGCGGCTTGGCAGCGCCAGATCTCCTCCTCCTCCTCCTCCTCCTCCTCCTCCTCCTGGGATTTTCCTCCTTCTCCCCTCCCCTCCCTCGCTCCCTCCCTCTCTCTCTTTCTTTCCTCCTTTTCACCTCCCTGGAACAAAAGTGGCCCTTTCGGCTGCGCTCCAGCGCTGCCTTGGGAGCGGCGGGGCCGCTTTGTCTGAGCCGCTCAGCTCCGGCGACACCGGCACCGCCACACCGGGCCACCACCCTCCCCGGCCACCATGGGGACACGGCGGACGGCCGCCGGTGACCGGCAGCTGCTGGCTCTGCTGGCTCTGGCAACAACAACGCTGGCTTTGGCATTGGCGAGCTGCCCCGAGCGGGAGCTGGAGCGACGGGAGGAGGAGGCCAACGTGGTGCTGACGGGCACGGTGGAGGAGATCATGAACGTGGACCCGGTGCACCACACCTACTCCTGCAAGGTAAAAAAAAAAAACACCCAGGGAGGGAAGGGAAGGAAGGGAGAGGAACTTTGAGCCCCGTGCGCGATTTTTTTTGGCGGTGGTTTAGGCTGCGGAGAGGCTCGGGGAGGAAGGGGGGGGGTTGGAAATCTCCAGAGGTTGCTTTTTATGGGCATTTCCCTCTCCTGGGCTTTGGCGTGATGCGGAGCTGCCTTTCCCAACTTTTCCGGCTGCCGGGAAGGTGCCGGGAGCCTCTGCTGCTGTTGACTTTAGCAGCATCTCGAGTTCCTGCAGCCGGCCCGAGCTATTGTTTAACCACCAACCTGGCCCTCGGGCTCTGGGGCTTTTTTATCTTTCCCCCCCCCCCCCCGAAGCGGAGAGAGACGCTTCAAGTCCCGAGCAACCTGAAATCCCATCCGCCCGCTTGACAGAAAACGTGCCGGATGCCTTAACCCTTGCCGGGGCAGGAATCTCGCTTGCAAGGACACGCTCTTTGCTCGCCTTTTCTCCTCTTCTCTTTTTTTTTTTTTTTTTTTTTTTTTTTTTTTCTCCCCCCAAAAAAATCCTGCGGGTTGGTGCCGAGCAGGGTCGGGGGGCGATGTTTTGGTGGTGGCGGAACTTTCCCCGCCGTGTTCTGGAGCACCCCCCACGAGCACCCCCCGAGCACCCCCCTGAACACACCCCGAGCACCCCCCGAGCATCCCCCGGAGCATCTCCGGAACATCCCCCGAGTACTCAGAACACCCCCAGAGCACCCCCAGAGCACCCCTCGAGCACCCTCAGATCACCTCCCGAGCACCCCCAAAGCATCCCCCGAGCATCCCCGGAACATCCCCCGAGCACCCCTCGAGTACTCGGAGCACCCCTCGAACATCCCCAGAGCACCCTCAGATCACCCTCCGAGCACCCCCAAGCACTCAGAGCACCCCCAAGCATCCCCGGAGCATTCTCGGAGGACCCCCTGGGCACCCCCCGGAGCACCCCCCGAGTACTCGGAGCACCTCCCCACCACCCCCCAAGTACTCGGAGCACCTCCCCACCACCCCCTGAGCACCCTCAGAGCACCCCCCGAGCACCCCCAGAGGACCCCCGGAGCACCCCAGAGCACCTCCAAGCATCCCCGGAGCATCCCCGGAGGACCCCCCGAGCACCCCTGAGCACCCCTCGAGTACTCGGAGCACCCCCCCGAGCACCCCCGAGCACCCCCAGAGCACCCCCAAGCATCCCTGGAGGACCCCCTGAGCACCCCCCGAGTACTCAGAGCACCCCCAGAGCATCCCCGAGTACCCCCGAGTACCCCCTAAACACCCTCCGAGCACCCCCCGAGCATCCCTGGAACATCCCCCAGGTACTCAGAGCATCCCCGGAGCATCCCCGGAGGATCCTCCGAGCACCCCTGAGCACCCCTCGAGTACTCGGAGCACCCACCGAGCACCCCTGAGCACCCCCAGAGCATCCCCTGAGCACCCCCCGAGTACTCAGAGCACCCCCGAGCACCCCCAGAGCACCCCAGATCACCCCCCGGAGCCCCCCCAGCCCTCGCCCGCCCAGCTGGTGCCCGCTGCCTGCTCCCAGCGCCCCCCGACCCATCTGCCCCTCGCCCAGGAGCTCGCAGCCCCTCCGGGCGAGAGCCGGGCACCGTCTGTTTGCCGAGCGTCTGGCACATCCCGGGCGCTCCGCGGAGAATTTAATGAGCCGCTGCCAGCAGCCCTGGGATAGAGGGATGGATGGAGGGATGGATGGATGGATGGAGGGATGGATGGATGGAGGGATGGATGGAGGGATGGATGGATGGATGGAGGGATGGATGGATGGATGGATGGATGGAGGAATGGATGGAAGGAGGGATGGAGGGATGGATGGATGGAGGGATGGATGGATGGAGGGATGGATGGAGGGATGGATGGATGGATGGATGGATGGAGGGAGGGATGGATGGAGGGATGGATGGATGGGTGGATGGATGGATGGATGGATGGATGGATGGAGGGTTGGATGGATGGATGGATGGATGGATGGATGGATGTGGTCACCTGAGGCCGGCGCGGGGTTGCCCCAGCGGTGGTGCCCGGTGGGCGAGGCAGGAGTGCCGGGGCTGAGAAATCGAAATCCCGTTTGTTTGGGTTTTTTTTTTTTTGTTTTTTTTTCCTCCTCCCTCGCTGCAGACTGACAGCCCGGCAGGAAAAAAAAAAAAATCATCCTGCAGCGGCAGGGCAAGGCTTTGGGATGGGGAGAGCTGGGATGGGGAAAGGTGGGATGGGAAAAGCTGGGATGGGAAAAGCTGGGATAGGAAAAGGTGGGATGGGGAGAGCTGGGATGGGAAAAGCTGGGATGGGGAGAGCTAGGACAGGGAAAGGTGGGATGGGAAAAGCTGGGATAGGGAAAGCTGGGATGGGGAAAGCTGGGATGGGAAAAGTGGGATGGGGAGAGCTGGGATGGGAAAAGCTGGGATGGGAAAGCTGGGATGGGAGAAGCTGCCTGCTCAGCAGCTCTGCCTTTGCAAGGTGCAGCCCGGCCCCAGCCGGAGCAGCCAGGCTTGGACTGGGGCTCCCCATCCGAATTCCTCCCGCTGGGAAGGGAATCCCTCCCCTGCCTCACCCTTGGGCAGTGCCCGCTTTGGAGTTGGGGATTTTGCTGCTGCCCCTTCCCGGTGTTGAAAGGGCACAGAAAGGGCCAGGACTTTGTGCTGCTGAGAGATCATTCCAGCCTTGGGGCCGTGTGGAAGTGAAAGCAGGGAAGCTTCCGTCCCACCCCATCCCATCCCATCCCATCCCATCCCATCCCATCCCATCCCATCCCATCCCATCCCATCCCATCTCATCCCATCCCATCCCATCCCATGGATCCCATCCCATCCCACCCCACCCCATCCCATCCATCCCATCCCACCCCATCCCATCCCATCCATCCCATCCCATCCCATCCCATCCATCCTATCCCATCCATCCCATCCCATCCCACCCCATCCCATCCCATCCCATCCCATCCCATCCCATCCCATCCCATCCCATCCCATCCATCCCATCCCACCCCATCCCATCCCATGGATCCCATCCCATGGATCCCATCCCATCCCATCCCACCCCATCCCATCCCACCCCACCCCATCCCATGGATCCCACCCCATGCCATCCCATCCCATCCCATGGATCCCATCCCATGGATCCCATCCCATGGATCCCATCCCATCCCATCCCATCCCATCCCAGGGCTGTGACATTCAGGAATTCTCACGGAGCAGCAATTCCCTGTCCCTCTCCCTGCCCATCAGCCCATCCCGTGTCATTTTTAGTGGCATTTTCTGCTGTTTTTGCAAGGAAAAGGAAAAAAAAAACCAGATTTGGGGTGGGATTTGGGCTGTCCCGAGGACCTGGGGAAGCAGAGAAATCTCCCAGTCACTGCAATGACTTGGAGAGATGTGCAGCTCTGCAGCAGCTCTTGGCTCCTTGCCCTCCTCAGATCTCCCAAAGTCTTGGGATTGTGTGGATTTTTGCTGGGTTGGCCATCCCTGCTGTTTATTTTGGTTTTTATTTTTTTGTTTGTTTGGTGTTGGTTTTTTGGGTTTTTTTTGTCTTGTTTTGTTTTGTTTTGGGGGTTTTTTTTTGTTTCTGTTTTTGGGGTTTTTTTGGTGGTTTTGTTTTGTTTTGTTTTTGGGGTTTTTTGGTGGTTTTTTTTGGTTTTTTTGTTTTGTTTGTTTTTTTTTAAACCAAACACTTAAATTCCAGTAGCGATTCGGGATTAAACCTGACCCCTGCCTCCTGCCCCCGCCCGGAGAGGGAGTTGGGAGAACTCCAACATCTCCCGCTGAGCAAAATTCCTGCCCCAATTCCCCCCCCGCCGTTATCTCCCGCCTGCCTCTCCCTTATCTGCAGAGGAAAAAGTCGAGCAGCAAAAGGAAAAAGGGAAAAAGGGCCCAGCGGGCTCAGGGGACTTCCCTGGAACCCACACCCCAAAAAATCCCGAGTGGGGATTCCTGAGAATCCCAGAAAAAAAATTCCTGGAGCTGGGTGGTCCGGGGAAAAAAAGGGAGCACGTGGGGAACCCGTGAATTCCTTACCGGGGCAAGGCTCCAAAAAAAAAAACAAAAAAAAAAAACAACCAAAAAGCTGAGAGGCTTTTTGGTGGCTGCAGATAAACGCGGAGTTGGTGTTAGATAAACAGAGCTGGGGAGAGGAGGGGACAGACTGACAGAATTCCCCAAAAAATTGGCTTGCCGTGCTCTTTTTGGCTTTTTTTTTTTTCCCGAGAGGGAAAATAAAATAAAACTCCGGGTGCTGAGTGCTTCCTCCCCGAGCTGCTGCTGCTCCTCTGTCCCTTCCTGCTCTGATCCCTCCCATCCCCAGATCCCTGTTTTTTCCGAGGTGTTTGGGAATGTTTGTGGGATGGATCCCGGTTCTGTCAGTGCCGTAGGAAGCGTGGAAAAGGATGTTTGGATGCTGTCCCCATCCCGGATTTATTTTTTTTGGGGGGGGTTTTGTGAGGAACGGGCAGGGAAAAGGCAAAAGAAAAAGGGAGAGGGGAGGGCTGGAAGCAGATCCTGGCTTTGATCGCCCCGAATTCCCAAAAATTCCTGGGGGTTTTGACCCATCCTGAGTCACGGCTCCTCCCGAGGGGATTTTGCCAAACCTGGCGCTTCCCACAGCCTCTGCTCGCCTTCCTCATGAGGAGAAAATCCTTTTATTCCTGGCCTTTTAATTTTATTTTTTTTTCCCCCCTGACTTTAAAAACGCGCCCGCGCGAGGATAAAGTTGTGGCTGCTCCTCCTCTGCCTCAAAAACCCCCTCTCAAATCCAGCGTTTTTCTGATTTCCCTGGAAAAAAAAAAAAACAGAGCGCTCTGGGGCAGGGTCCTCCTCCAAACAGTGCCCAGCCCAATTTTATTATTTTATTTTATTTTATTTTATTTTATTTTATTTTATTTTACTCTATTCTATTCTATTCTATTCTATTATTCTATTCTATTCTATTTTATTATTCTATTCTATTCTATTCTATTATTTTATTATTTTATTTTACTATTTTATCATATTTTATTATTAATAAATATATGATATATATTAATAATATATTAATAAATAATATGATATATATGGTTTTATTATTTTATTTTATTTTATTTTATTCTATTTTATTCTATTTTATTTTATTCTATTATTTTATTTTATTTTATTTAATTTTATTTATTTTATTATTTTACTTTATTTTACTTTACTTTACTTTATTTTATTTTATTTTATTTTATTTTATTTTATTTTAATTTTATTTTATTTATTTATTATTTTATTTCCCCCTCTCCCTTCCTTTTCCCCCCGGCTCCTCCTCGCTGCTCCCCGGTGAGTCAGCGGTGACAAACTCTTAATTGCGGCTCTCTGCTGAACGGGATGCCCCGCAGGTATTGCCGGGCCTTTGCTGCCTGCACATCCCTTCATGGGGCGGGGAGCAGCCCGCTGGACTCTGAGGCTGTCTCAGGCAGCCACGCCAATTAACGCCAATTACCGAGCTCAGGAGGAGGGGAAAATTCCCATTATTATTTTATTTATTTTATTTTTTATTTTATTTCCCCCCAATAAAAAAACCCCAAACCCCGAGGTGTGAAAAAGCGCCAGCCCCGGGCTGTGTTTTCTGCTGCTGGAGGAGGTTGGATTTTTTTTATTATTATTATTTTTCTTTTTCTTGTGGTTTATTTATTTTTTTTCCCCCTCCTTTGTCTGGCTGGGGTTTTTTTTACCCTGGTTTTTTTTTGCTGCTCACCTCCTCCGGAGCCTGCCCTGCGGCTGGAGCAGCAAGAAGAGGAGGAGGTGGGGATGCAGGAAGGTGTCTGGACTTGACTGTGGGGAGAGAAGGGAGCAGCTCCAGCCCAGGGAGAGAAGGGAGCAGCTCCAGGCCGGGAGAGAAGGGAGCAGCTCCAGCCCGGGAGGAGCAGCAGAGCCCGGGGAGAGAAGGGAGCAGCTCCAGCCCAGGGAGAGAAGGGAGCAGCAGAGCCCGGGGAGAGAAGGGAGCAGCTCCAGCCTGGGGAGAGAAGGGAGCAGCAGAGCCCGGGGAGAGAAGGGAGCAGCTCCAGCCTGGGGAGAGAAGGGAGCAGCTCCAGCCCAGGGAGAGAAGGGAGCAGCAGAGCCCGGGGAGAGAAGGGAGCAGCTCCAGCCCGGGGAGAGAAGGGAGCAGCTCCAGCCCGGGGAGAGAAGGGAGCAGCTCCAGCCCAGGGGAGAGAAGGGAGCAGCTCCAGGCCGGGGAGAGAAGGGAGCAGCTCCAGCCCAGGGAGAGAAGGGAGCAGCTCCAGCCCGGGGAGAGAAGGGAGCAGCTCCAGCCCGGGGAGGAGCAGCTCCAGCCCAGGGAGAGAAGGGAGCAGCTCCAGCCCGGGGAGAGAAGGGAGCAGCTCCAGCCCGGGGAGAGAAGGGAGCAGCAGAGCCCGGGGAGAGAAGGGAGCAGCTCCAGCCCAGGGAGAGAAGGGAGCAGCTCCAGCCCGGGGAGAGAAGGGAGCAGCTCCAGCCCAGGGAGGAGCAGCTCCAGGCCGGGGAGAGAAGGGAGCAGCTCCAGCCTGGGGAGAGAAGGGAGCAGCTCCAGGCCGGGGAGAGAAGGGAGCAGCTCCAGCCCGGGGAGAGAAGGGAGCAGCTCCAGCCCGGGGAGAGAAGGGAGCAGCTCCAGCCTGGGGAGAGAAGGGAGCAGCTCCAGCCCGGGGAGAGAAGGGAGCAGCAGAGCCCAGGGAGAGAAGGGAGCAGCTCCAGGCCGGGGAGAGAAGGGAGCAGCTCCAGCCCAGGGAGAGAAGGGAGCAGCTCCAGCCCGGGGAGGAGCAGCGGAGCCCGGGGAGAGAAGGGAGCAGCTCCAGCCCGGGGAGGGAAGGGAGCAGCTCCAGCCCGGGGAGAGAAGGGAGCAGCTCCAGCCCGGGGAGAGAAGGGAGCAGCTCCAGCCCAGGGAGAGAAGGGAGCAGCAGAGCCCGGGGAGAGAAGGGAGCAGCTCCAGGCCGGGGAGAGAAGGGAGCAGCTCCAGCCCAGGGAGAGAAGGGAGCAGCAGAGCCCGGGGAGAGAAGGGAGCAGCAGAGCCCGGGGAGAGAAGGGAGCAGCTCCAGCCCAGGGAGAGAAGGGAGCAGCTCCAGCCCAGGGAGAGAAGGGAGCAGCTCCAGCCCAGGGAGAGAAGGGAGCAGCTCCAGCCTGGCGAGAGAAGGGAGCAGCTCCAGCCCGGGGAGAGAAGGGAGCAGCTCCAGCCTGGCGAGAGAAGGGAGCAGCTCCAGCCCGGGGAGAGAAGGGAGCAGCTCCAGCCCGGGGAGAGAAGGGAGCAGCTCCAGCCCGGGGAGAGAAGGGAGCAGCTCCAGCCCGGGGAGGAGCAGCTCCAGCCCAGGGAGAGAAGGGAGCAGCTCCAGCCCGAGGAGGAGCAGCAGAGCCCGGGGAACGCGGGGTTGTCCCCACCGGTCCCCGGTGGCCGCTGTCGCTGCTCTTCCTGCGGGCTCAGGGGCTCCTCTCCAGGCTCCTTCTGTTATAGGCGTGTCTTGAATCACAGAATCACAGAATCACAGAATCACAGAATCACAGAATCACACAGAATCACAGAATTTTTAGGTTGGAAGGGACCTTCAAGATCATCAAGTCCAACCCATGCTCTAACACCTCAACTAAACCACGGCACCCAGTGCCACATCCAGTCTTTTCTTTAACACATCCAGTGATGGTTTTGATAATTGACTGGACACAATTAAAATAATATTGGGATTTATGAAGCAAGCAACAGTAAGCTTGTGGGTGGCCGGGGGGGTTCTCCTGTCCCACCAGCCTCACGCCCTACCACCGAAAAGTCTCTGCTTTTTATATTTTGCAACTTCCTGTGACACTTATATCTTTTTTTGGGTTTTTTTGTGTTTGTGTGAAGCGTTGCTGGAGGGGTCTTTATCACTTCCCGGTAGTGGTGGTGGTGGGGATGGAGTTTTTGTAGCTGATCCCTGCAAAAAACTGGTTTTTAGTCCTGCTTATCTTTTGTTTACTTTGCTGGGTGTTTGAAGAAACAGTCTTGATGAGATCACAATGGTTTAGTGAACGATTACTGATGGGAATTTCTTACACTTCGGGCAGTGCTGGAATGGTTTGGTGTGGGTGAGGAGGGGAGTCCGGCTCTTGTCCCTGCACAGGCATCCCAAAAATCCCACCTGGGCACGGCTGGGAGCAGCTGGGGAGGTTCCAGGGTGCCCTGTGGGGGGAGGAAGTTTCCTGGGCTCCACCTGAAAATTTTCCACCTCCGTCTTAAATGAGCTAAAAAATGGTTAGGAGAGCCTAAAGGATCTCCAAACCTTGTCAGGGCTACTAAACCTTGTCAGGGCCACCAAACCTCGCCAGGGCTACCAAACCTTGTCAGGGCCACCAAACCTTGTCAGGGCTACCAAACCTTGTCAGGGCCACCAAACCTTGTCAGGGCCACCAAATCTTGTCAGGGCTACCAAACCTTGTCAGGGCTACCAAACCTTGTCTGCCAGGGCCCTGCCCCTGTCCCAGTCCCTGTCCCTGTCCCTGCCCCGCAGCTGGGCTCTGGGCTGTGCAGGGTGTGCCCATCCCTGTCCTGTCCCTGCCCTTGTCCCTGTCCCCATCCCTGTCCCTGTCCCCGTCCCTGTCCCTGTGCAGGGTGTGCCTGTCCCTGTCCTGTCCCTGTCCCTGTCCCTGTCCTCATCCCTGTCCCTGTCCCCATCCCTGTCCCTGTCCCCATCCCTGTCCCACTCCCTGTCCCTGCCCTTGTCCTTGTCCCTGCCCCTGTCCCTGTCCCTATCCCAGTCCCCATCCCTGTCCCAGTCCCTGTCCCTGTCCCCATCCCTGTCCTGTCCCCACCCCTGTCCCCATCCCTGTCCCCATCCCTGTCCCTGTCCCTGTCCCTGTCCCCATCCCTGTCCCCATCCCTGTCCCTGTCCCCGTCCCTGTCCCCATCCCTGTCCCCATCCCTGTCCCTGTCCCTGTCCCCATCCCTGTCCCCATCCCTGTCCCTGTGCAGGGTGTCCCCATCCCTGTCCCCATCCCTGTCCCTGTCCCTGTCCCTGTCCCCATCCCTGTCCCCATCCCTGTCCCTGTCCCCATCCCTGTCCCCATCCCTGTCCCTGTCCCTGTCCCTGTCCCTGTCCTGGGCGTGCCCATCCCATCCCATCCCATCCCATCCCATCCCATCCCATCCCATCCCATCCCATCCCATCCCATCCCATCCCATCCCATCCCATCCCATCCCATCCCGTGCACCACCCGGCCATTATTCTCCCTGTCCTATCGATACATCCCCCACCGCTCACCCTAAACCAACCGTGTCCATCCCATCCTCCAGAGCTTTGGGGCGGCTCAGCCCCTCGGGGGACCCCCCACCTGGGCGGCTCAGCCCCTCCGGGGGACCCCCCAACCTGGGAGGCTCAGCCCTGCCGGGGGACCCCCCCACCTGGGCGGCTCAGCCCCTCTGGGGGACCCCCCAACCTGGGAGGCTCAGCCCTGCCGGGGGACCCCCCAACCTGGGCGGCTCAGCCCCTCCGGGGACCCCCCCACCTGGGCGGCTCAGCCCTGCCGGGGACCCCCTCACCTGGGCGGCTCAGCCCTGCCGGGGACCCCCTCACCTGGGCGGCTCAGCCCCTCCGGGGACCCCCCTACCTGGGCGGCTCAGCCCTGCCGGGGGACCCCCCGACCTGGGCGGCTCAGCCCTGCCGGGGACCCCCCGACCTGGTCGGCTCAGCCCCTGCCGGGGGACCCCCCAACCTGGGCGGCTCAGCCCTGCTGGGGGACCCCCCCACCTTTCCCGCGGGAGGGGAAAGCAGCGCGGGGCCGAGCTCTCCACACCCAGGAGCGGCCGAGGCTCCCCGGGAGCTGCCCCTGCCCGCACCTGGGCTCAGGTATGCGGCCGGGCAGGGCCAGGTGCCGGGCAGGGCCAGGTGCCGGGCAGGGCCAGGTGCGCTCCTCACCGTGATCCCTGGGCTGATTGATTCCTTTTTTCATGCACGGCTGAGCCCCCTCGGGGAGCTCAGACCCCCTGAGGTCCTGCCCCGAATATTTCACCAGAAGTGGGAGGAGAACAGGAGGGTGTGAGGGAGAGAACTTGGCCTTGATTTGTGTCTGCAGGGCGCAGGCAGCGCTGGATTTGTTCCCTTTTCCTGCTCGGCAGGTGAGGCTGGCGCTGAGCAGGAGGCTCTGTGGCTCCTGTGGCCACAGGGAAAGTGGGAATGACCCCATTCCCGTCCTCGCAGGGACGCTGTGGAGGAGTTTGGCTCAAGCTCGGTGAGCCCTCCTCGACCAGGGCTGAGATTCCATTCCTGGGATTCCATTCTGGAGTTCAGGCTGTGAAAAAAAAAAAAAAACCCAAAGGTTTCTGAGATGGGTCAGGGATCAGAGGACGGGCGTTCCCCAGCCAGGTGTCACCCCCTGGTTTGAGCTCTGGGACAGGGAGGGGTTTGGCACAGGGGGAACCTCTCTGGGTCTGAGCAGCTCCTGGCGGCCGCGGGGACACCTGAGGGGACACGGGGCTGGGAATGGGAATGGTTGGTTTGGCACGGGAATGGGACCTGCCTGACGGGGCCACCAAACCTTGCCGGGGTCACCAAACACTGCTGGGGACACCAAACCCTGCCAGGGCCACCAAACCCTGACAGGACCACCAAACCTTGTCTGTCAGGGTCACCAAATCCTGCCAGGGACACCAAACCCTGCCAGGGACACCAAACCCTGCTGGGGCCACCAAACCCTGCTGGGGACACCAAACCCTGCCAGGGACACCAAACACTGCTGGGGACACCAAACCCTGACAGGGACACCAAACCCTGACAGGGACACCAAACACTGCTGGGGACACCAAACCCTGACAGGGCCACCAAACCCTGACAGGGACACCAAACACTGACAGGGCCACCAAACATTGACAGGGACACCAAATCCTGCTGGGGACACCAAACACTGACAGGGACACCAAACACTGACAGGGTCACCAAACCCTGCCAGGGACACCAAACCCTGCTGGGGACACCAAACCCTGCTGGGGCCACCAAACACTGACAGGGCCACCAAACACTGACAGGGCCACCAAACATTGACAGGGACACCAAATCCTGCTGGGGACACCAAACCCTGACAGGGACACCAAACCCTGCTGGGGACACCAAACCCTGACAGGGCCACCAAACCCTGCCAGGGACACCAAACCCTGCTGGGGACACCAAACCCTGACAGGAACACCAAACCCTGCCAGGGACACCAAACCTTCTCAGGGCCACCAGTCCTTGTCCCCCACCCTGTCTGTCATAGATTTGGGGTCAGTTTAGGATGATTTAGGATCATCCTGCTGCTCTCTGTGTGTTTGGGGTTGGTCACACTGAGCTGTGGGTTCTGTCACAGATTTGGGGTCGGTTTAGGATGATTTAGGATCATCCTGCAGCTCTCTGTGTGTTTGGGGTTGGTCACACTGAGCTGTGGGTTCTGTCACAGATTTAGGGTCAGTTTAGGGTGATTTAGGATCATCCTGCTGCTCTCTGTGTGTTTGGGGTGGGTTCACACCGAGCTGTGGGTTCTGTCACAGATTTGGGGTCAGTTTAGGGTGATTTAGGATCATCCTGCTGCTCTCTGTGTGTTTGGGGTGGGTCACACTGGGCTGTGGGTTCTGTCACAGATTTGGGGTCAGTTTAGGGTGATTTAGGATCATCCTGCAGCTCTCTGTGTGTATTTGGGGTGGTTCACACTGGGCTGTGAGCTCCTGGGCAGGGGATTTAGGATCATCTTTCCCTTCTCTGTGTGTTTGGGGTGGGTCACACCGAGCTGTGGGTTCTGTCACAGCTTTGGGGTCGGTTTAGGATGATTTAGGATCATCTTTCCCTTCTCTGTGTCTTTGGGGTTGGTCACACTGGGCTGTGAGCTCCTGGGCAGGGGATTTAGGATCATCCTGCTGCTCTCTGTGTGTTTGGGGTGGGTCACACCGGGCTGTGGGTTCTGTCATAGATTTGGGGTCGGTTTAGGATGATTTAGGATCATCCTGCAGCTCTCTGTGTGTTTGGGGTTGGTCACACTGAGCTGTGGGTTCTGTCACAGCTTTGGGGTCAGTTTAGGGTGATTTAGGATCATCCTGCCTCCTCGTGGCCCAGGGAGGGAACTGAGGATCCCAGGAATGGAACTGAGGATCCCTGAGAGGGAAATGGGAGCTCAGGAAGGGAACTGGAGAGTCCAAGGAGGGAACTGAGGATCCCAGAGAGGGAAATGGGAGCTCACGAAGGGAATTGAGGATCCCAGGAATGGAACTGAGGATCCCAGTGAAAGAAATGAGGATCCCAGAGAGGGAAATGGGAGCTCAGGGAGGGAAATGGGAGGGAACTGATGATCCCAAGGAGGGAACTGGGAGCCCACCAAAACCACGACCACCCCCTCTGACCTCTCCCCCCCCTCCCCCTCGCCAGGTGCGGGTGTGGCGCTACCTGAAGGGCAAGGAGATCGTCCCTCACGAGATCCTGCTGGACGGCGGCAACAAGGTGGTGATCGGGGGCTTCGGGGACCCCCTGATCTGCGACAACCAGGTGGCCACGGGGGACACGCGCATCTTCTTCGTCAACCCCGCGCCGCGGGCGCTGTGGCCGGCGCACCGCAACGAGCTGATGCTCAACTCCAGCCTGATGCGCATCACCCTGCGCAACCTGGAGGAGGTGGAGCACTGCGTGGAAGGTGAGGGGTGGGGTTTTTTTTTTGTTGGTGTTGGGGAGGGGTTTAATGGGGTTTTTGTGGGGTTTTTGTGGGGTTATCCTGGGGTTTTTACGGAATTTTTTATGGGGTTTTTGCGGAATTTTTCATGGGATTTTTCTGGGGTTTTTACAGAATTTTCCTGGGGTTTTAACAGAATTTTTAATGGGATTTTTGCAGAATTTTTCATGGGATTTTCCTGGGATTTTCGCAGAATTTTCCTGGAGTTTTAACAGAATTTTTTATGGGATTTTTCCTGGGTTTTTTCCCGGGTTTTTTACAGAATTTTTCATGGGATTTTCCTGGGATTTTCGCAGAATTTTCCTGGGGTTTTTACAGATTTTTTTCATGGGATTTTTTTCCTGAGATTTTCCTGGGGTTTTACAGAATTTTTCATGGGATTTTTCTGGAATTTTTACAGAATTTTTCATGGGATTTTTTTTCCTGGGATTTTTCCTGGGGTTTTTACAGCATTTTTCATGGGATTTATCCTGGGATTTTTACAGGGATTTTTACAGAGATTTTCACAGGATTTTTACAGGATTTTCATGGGATCTTCACGGGGATTTTCCTGGGATTCCCAGCCCTGCTGGGTGCCCTGCACCCCTGGAAGGGCAGCGATGGGTGGTTGAGGGGTGTCCTGCTGGTTTGCCTGGGCTTGGGCTGGCAGTGGTGGCAGCTGGTTTTGGGGTCAGTTTAGGGTGATTTAGGATCATCTTTCCCTTCTCTGTGTGTTTGGGGTGGGTCACACTGGGCTGTGAGCTCCTGGACAGGGGATTTAGGATCATCCTGAACCTCTCTTGTGTGTTTGGGGTGGGTCACACCAGGCTGTGGGTTCTGTCACAGCTTTGGGGTCAGTTTAGGATGATTTAGGATCATCTTTCCCTTCTCTGTGTGTTTGGGGTTGGTCACACCGAGATGTGGGTTCTGTCACAGATTTGGGGTCAGTTTAGGGTGATTTAGGATCATCCTGCAGCTCTCTGTGTGTTTGGGGTGGGTCACACTGGACTGTGGGTCCTGTCACAGCTTTGGGGTCAGTTTAGGATGATTTAGGATCATCTTTCCCTTCTCTGTGTGTTTGGGGTGGGTCACACAGGACTGTGGGTTCTGTCACAGATTTGGGGTCAGTGGTTCATGGACAGGGGATTTAGGATCATCCTGCTGCTCTCTGTGTGTTTGGGGTTGGTCACACTGAGCTGTGGGTTCTGTCACAGCTTTGGGGTCAGTTTAGGGTGATTTAGGATCATCTTTCCCTTCTCTGTGTGTTTGGGGTTGGTCACACTGAGCTGTGGGTTCTGTCACAGATTTGGGGTCAGTTTAGGGTGATTTAGGATCATCTTTCCCTTCTCTGTGTGTTTGGGGTTGGTCACACTGAGCTGTGGGTTCTGTCACAGATTTGGGGTCAGTTTAGGGTGATTTAGGATCATCCTGCAGCTCTCTCTGTGTATTTGGGGTGGCTTTGAGCTCCTGGGGTCAGAGGCTGACGGGCGGGTGCTGATTTAGGATCACCCTTTAGCCAGAGGAGCAAACAGGGGCAGGAGTGCAGGAATTCTGCTTGGACAACAAAAATCCAGAGGAATTGGCTCCCTCCTCTTTGGGATCCGCAGCGGGGGAGGCCACAAACCCCTTTTCCCAGGGGAAATGACCCCAAAACTCCTTTTTCCAGCTGGGGATGCTGACAATGAGAATGACCCCAAACCCCCTTTTTCTGGAGATAATGACCCCAAACCCTTTTTCCAGCTGGGAACGACCCCAAATCCTTTTTCCAGAGAGAATGACCCCATAACTCCCTTTTTCCAGAGAGAATGCTGACAGGGGGAGTGACTCCAAACCCTTTTTCCCAGCTGGGAATGACCCCAAACCTTTTTTTTTTTCAGGGATAATGACCCCAAACTCCTTTTTCCAGCTGGGAATGCTGACTGGGATAATGACCCCAAACCCCTTTTTCCAAGGATAATGACCCCAAACTCCTTTTTCCAGCTGGGAATGCTGACTGGGAGAATGACCCCAAACTCATTTTCCCAGGGGATAAATGACCCCAAACCCTTTTCCCAGAGGATAATGACCCCACAAGTCCCCTTGGGAATCATTCCCGAGCCCCCAGGCTGGGAATTCAGCTCCTTTCCCACCAGCTCCTCACAGGAGGCTTCAAAGCAGAGCTGCTGCTGCTCCCTGCTGCACTTTGCAGTTTCCAAACAAACCTTTTTTTTTTAATTTATTTTATTTTATTTTTTTTCTGGTGCAGAAGGAATGGGAGGAATGGAGACAGCTGAGCGGAAAAAAACAAAAACAAAAAAAACCCACAAATGTTTGGGAGTTTTGTCCTCTGGGAAAAAATCCAAGAAATCCGAGTCTGGTGCGAGAGGGGAGGGCAGGGCAGGTTGGAGAGGGAGCTCAGGGGGGTTTGGGGGAGCACAGGGGGGTTTGGGGGCAGCTCAGAGGGGTTTGGGGGAGCTCAGGGGGGTTTGGGGGAGCTCAGGGGGGTTTGGGGGACAGGGCAGGGATTCCATGGAAAACGCTCTTGGAGCAGGGAGGGGCAGGGCTGGGGAGGCCACTCGGGCCTGTCCTGTCCCCATCCCTGTCCCTGTCCTGTCCCTGTCCCTGCCCTGTCCCTGTCCCTGCCCTGTCCCTGTCCTGTCCCCTGCTCCATCCCCATTCCTGTCCCATCTCTGTCCCTGTCCCTGCTCTGTCCCTGTCCTGTCCCCATCCCTGTCCCCTGCTGTGTCCCCATCTCTGTCCCCATCTCTGTCCCCATCCCTGCTCTGTCCCTGTCCTGTCCCTGCTGTCCCCATCCCTGTCCCCATCCCTGTCCCATCCCTGTCCCTGCTGTGTCCCCATCCCTGTCCCCATCCCTGTCCCATCCCTGTCCCCATCCCTGTCCCCATCCCTGTCCCCATCCCTGTCCCCCCTGTCCCTCCCATCCCTCCCTGTGCCAGAACACCCCAGAGCGTTCCCGGTGGCAGGAGCTGAGCGGGATTTTGTTCCTCTGTTCTCCAAATTCCTCTGGAATTTTAATCCGGAGCGGGGAGGGCTCCTCGGGCCCTGCGGGATCAGCTCGGGGGCTGCCAGGCCGGATCCCCCCTGCCCAGGATCCCTGGATTCCCAGATCCCCCCAGCCCGGGATCCCTGGATTCCCAGATCCCCCCTGCCCAGGATCCCTGGATTCCAGATCCCCCCCTGCCCGGGATCCCTGGATTCCCAAACCCCCCCTGCCCAGGATCCCTGGATTCCCAGATCCTCCCTGTCCGGGATCCCTGGATTTCCCGGTTTCCCTCTGCCCAGGGTCCCTGGATTCTCAGTTTTCCCTTGCCCAGGATCCTTGGATTGCCCAGTTTTCTCCTGACCAGTATCCCTGGATTCCCAGTTCCTCTTTGCCCACTTCCCCTGGATTTCCCGGGTTCTCCTGCCTAGGATCCCTGGATTCCCAATTTCCCTGGATTCCCAGTTCCTCCCTGCCCAGTTCCCCAGATTCCTGGTTTCCCTGGATTCCCAGTTCCTCCCTGCCCAGTTTCCCTGGATTTCCCAGTTTCTCCTTGCCCAGTTTCCCCGGATTCCCACTTTTCCTGGATTCCCCAGTTCCTCCCTGCCCAATTTCCCTGGATTTCCTGGTTTCTCCCTACCCAGTTTCCCTGAATTCCCGGTTTCCCTGGATTTCCCACTTTCCCTGGATTCCCAGTTCCTCCCTGCCCAGTTTCCCTAGATTTCCCAATTTCCCTGTATCCCCCAGTTCCTCCCTGCCCAGATTCCCAGATTTCCCTCTTCCCCCTCTCCCTGCCTTTGCCTGACCTGTCCTGGCAGGAATGCCAGCCTGGAATGCCAGCCTGGAATGCCAGCCTGGAATGCCAGCCTGGAATGCCAGCAATGCATCCCCGCAGCGCCCCGGGGAGCCCGGGCAGCCTCCCCTGGGATTCCAGGGAATCCGGGCAGCGCAGCGCAGCTCCCGGGAATTTGGGCGATTTCCAGGGATTTTTGAGGGGATTAGCGGCGAGGCAGTTCCAGGGAATTCGGGCAGTGCCGGAGCTCCAGGAGGGGTGTGAGGGGAGAATTCCTCTTCCAGGGAATTTGGGAAATTCCCAGGGATGTGAGGGGGATGTTGGGGAGGTGTCACTGGTGCCTTTTCCAGGGAATTTGGGCAGTTCCCTGGGATGTGAAAGGAAAAATGGGGGAGGCACTGCTGGTGCCCGATCCAGGGAGTTTCAGCAATTCCCAGGGATGTGAGGGATATTAAGGAATATTGAGAAATATTGAGAAATATTGAGGAATATTGTGGAATATTGGGGGGAATATTGGGGAATATTGGGGAATATTTTGGCGAATATTTTGGGGAATATTGGGAAATATTGAGGAATATTGAGGAATATTGGGGAATATTGAGGAATATTGGGGAATATTTTGGGGAATTTTAGGGAAATATTGGGAAATATTGGGGAATATTGAGGAATATTGGGGAATATTGGGGAATATTGGGGAATATTGTGGAATATTAGGGAATATTGGGGAATAATTTGGGGCCTGCCCAGAGCAGCTTCCCCAGGACGGGATTTTTCTCCAGCAATCCCAGATTTTGGAGCTCTGCTGCTGCCCTGGGAGCGGAAAACAGCTGCCCCGTGGTTTTTCCGTGGCCACGGAATTCTTTCCCACTCCGGCTCCCGGATGTGTCCCGTGGCGAGCTTTGTTCGGGGTTTTTTTATCTCCCGAGCTCTGTTTGGGGTTTTTTATCTCCCCTGGCCCCGGCTTTGTTTTGGAGCCGCTCAGTGGAACATCAAAGGCTGGATTTTCCCACCCACTTACCGGGGAAAACTGGGCTGGGGCTGGGTCCAGGGATGTGTTTTTTAGTCCCAGGTTTGTTTTTAGTCCAGGATTAGTTTTTCAGTCCAGAGCTGTTTTTAGTCCAGGATTAGTTTTTCAGTTCAGGGCTGTTTTTAGTCCAGGATTAATTTTTTAATTCAGGGCTGGTTTTGGGTCCAGAGCTGGGTTTTGGGGTCCAGAGCTGGTTTTAGTCCAGGATTAATTTTTCAATTCAGGGCTGGTTTTTGGGTCCAGGCTGGGTTTTGGGGTCCAGGGATATTTTTTTTTTAGTCCCAGAGCTGTTTTTCAGTCCAGGGCTTTTTTTAGTCCAGGATTAATTTTTCAGTCCAGGGCTGTTTTTTAGGTCCAGAGCTGATTTTAGTCCAGGATTAGTTTTTTTAATTCAGGGCTGGTTTTGGGTCCAGGCTGGGTTTTGGGGTCCAGGGATGTTTTTTTATTCCCAGGGATGTTTTTCAGTCCAGGGCTGTTTTTAGTCCAGGATAAGTTTTTCAGTCCAGAGCTGTTTTTAGTCCAGGATAAGATTTTCAGTCCAGAGCTGTTTTTAGTCCAGGATTAATTTTTCAGTTCAGGGCTGATTTTGGGTTCCAGGCTGGGTTTTGGGGTGGAGGGATGTTTTTTCAGTCCAGAGCTGTTTTTAGTCCAGGATTAGTTTTTTAATTCAGGGCTGGTTTTGGGTCCAGGGCTGGGTTTTGGGGTCCAGGGATGTTTTTTCAGTCCAGAGCTGTTTTTAGTCCAGAATTATTTTTTCAGTTCAGGGCTGGTTTTTAGGTCCAGAGCTGTTTTTTTAGTCCCACTGGGACTTTTTTTAGTGCACTGGGAGCACTGGGATCAGTGTGGGAGCACTGGGAGCACTGGGAGCACTGGGAGCACTGGGATCATTCTGGAAGCACTGGGATCACTGGGGGCACTGGGAGCACTGGGATCAGCGTGGGAGCACTGGGAGCACTGGGAGCACTGGAAGCACTGGCAGCACTGGGAGCACTGGGAGCACTGGGATCAGTCTGGGAGCACTGGGAGCACTGGGATCATTCTGGGAGCACTGGGATCACTGGGAGCACTGGGAGCACTGGGATCAGTGTGGGAGCACTGGGAGCACTGGGAGCACTGGGATCATTCTGGGAGCACTGGGAACTCTGGGATCACTGGGATCATTCTGGGAGCACTGGGAGCACTGGGAGCACTGGGATCACTGGGAGCACTGGAAGCACTGGGATCAGTGTGGGAGCACTGGGAGCACTGGGAGCACTGGGATCAGTGTGGGAGCACTGGGAGCACTGGGAGCACTGGGATCACTGGGTTCACTGGGAGCACTGGGATCACTCTGGAAGCACTGGGATCACTGGGATCATTCTGGGAGCACTGGGATCACTGGGAGCACTGGGATCAGTCTGGGAGCACTGGGATCACTGGGATCACTGGGAGCACTGGGAGCACTGGGAGCACTGGGATCACTGGGAGCACTGGGAGCACTGGGAGCACTGGGAGCACTGGATGCACTGGGAGCACTGGGATCAGTGTGGGAGCACTGGGATCACTGGGATCACTGGGATCAGTGTGGGAGCACTGGGATCACTGGGATCAGTCTGGGAGCACTGGGAGCACTGGGATCATTCTGGGAGCACTGGGATCACTGGGAGCACTGGGAGCACTGGGAGCACTGGGCACTTCCCAGGCCCCAGCCGCAGGAGCAGGGCCGGGGCAGCCGCGCTCCCTCCCGGGGAGGACCTTGGACATTCCAGGCGTGGGAACCCTCCGGAGCAGCTCTGGAATCCATCCCGGAGCCGGCACCGGGCCCAGGGGGGAGGCAGCAGAGGGGGGGCTGGAGCTGCTGCCCTTGGGGACCTTCTGGCCACCAAATCTGTCCTGATAAGAGAAAAAAAACAAACCCTCTTTTTTGGGTTTTTGGGTTTTTGGGGTTTTTGGGTTTTTTTTGGGTTTTTGGGTTTTTGGGTTTTTTGGGGTTTTTTTTGGGTTTTTATGGGTTTTTTGGTTTTTTGGGGGGGTTTTGGGTTTTTGGGTTTTTTGGTTTTTTTTGGGGGTTTTTGGGTCCCTGGGCTGAGCACTGCTGGACACCTCGAGTGCAGTGTCCAGCTCTGGTGCTCCCTGGATTTGGGATGCACACCCGGGATGCTCCTGGGGAGCAGGGCGGTGGCTCTGGTGGCCCTGGTGGCTCTGGTGGCCCTGATGGCTCTGGTGGCCCTGGTGGCCCTGGTGGCCCTGGTGACTGGTGGCTGTGGTGGCTGTGGTGGCCCTGGTGGCCCTGATGGCTCTGGTGGCTCTCTCTGGTGGCTCTGGTGGCCCTGGTGACTCTGGTGGCTGTGGTGGCTCTGGTGGCTGTGGTGGCCCTGGTGGCCCTGGTGGCCCTGGTGGCCCTGGTAGCTCTGGTGGCCCTGGTGGCCCTGGTGGCCCTGGTGGCTCTCCCTGGTGGCCCTGGTGGCCCTGGTAGCTCTGGTGGCCCTGGTGGCCCTGGTGGCCCTGGTGGCCCTGGTGGCTCTCCCTGGTGGCCCTGGTGGCCCTGGTAGCTCTGGTGGCCCTGGTGGCCCTGGTGGCCCTGGTGGCTCTCTCTGGTGGTCCTGATGGCCCTGATGGCCCTGATGGCCCTGATGGCCCTGGTGGCCCTGGTGGCTCTCCCTGATGGCCCTGGTGGCCCTGGTGGCCCTGGTGGCTCTCCCTGATGGCCCTGGTGGCCCTGGTGGCCCGGGGCTCGCTGTCCCTCCCTCCCTGGCAGGCGGTTCCCGGGCTCTGCTTCAAAGGCTGTTGTGATAACAGAGCGCGGCCGCCCGGCAACGCTGGCACAGCCCGGGCAGCGGCAGCTGCTGCTCGGCTCGGCTCGGCTCGGCTCTGCCCCTCTGGAATCCTCCCAGATTTTGGGGGTGAATCTCTGGGGAGAATTGCAGGGGTTTTAGGGGGTGAATTTCTGGTGCTGCAGGTTTTTGGGGTGAATCTCTAGGACAATTACAGGTTTTTTGGGGAAACCTCTCCCCTGAGGTGATGCAGCTTTTTGGGGTGAATCTCTGGGAGAATTGCAGGGGTTTTGGGGGGTGAATCTCTGGGTGCTGCAGGTTTTTGGGGGTGACCCCCTGCTCTGGGGGATGCAGCTTTTGGGGGTGAATCTCTGGGGGGAATTGCAGTTTTTTGGGGGGAAACCTCTCCCCTGAGGTGCTGCAGGTTTTTGGGGTGAATCTCTGGGGGAGAATTGCAGGTTTTTTTGGGGGAATCTCTTTCCTGAGAGGTTGCAGCTTTTTGGGGGGTGAATCTCTGGGAGCTGCAGCTTTTTAGGGGCGACATCCTGCTCTGGGTGCTGCAGGTTTTTGGGGTGAAACTCTGGGAAGAATTACAAGTTTTTTGGGGGGTGAATCTCTGAGTGCTCAGCTTTTGGGGGTGAATCTCTGGGGGGAATTGCAGCTTTTTTGGGGGTGAATTTCTGCCCTGAGGGGCTGCAGGTATTTGGGGGTGACCTCCTGCTCTGGGAGCTGCAGCTATTTGGGGTGAATTTCTGGGGGGAATTACAGGGTTTTTGGGGGAAACCTCTCCCCTGAGGTGATGCAGCTTTTTGGGGTGAATCTCTGGGGGGAATTGCAGTTTTTTGGGGTGAATTTCTGCCCTGAGGGGCTGCAACTTTTTGGGGGTGACCTCCTGCTCTGGGGGCTGCAGCTTTTTTGGGTGAATCTCTCGGAAGAATTACAAGTTTTTTTGGGGTGAATCTCTGGAGCTGCAGTTTTTTGGGTGAATATCTGGGGGAAATTGCAGTTTTTTGGGGTGAATCCCTTCCCTGAGGGCCTGCAGCTTTTTGGGGTGAATCTCTGGGGAGGATTGCAGGTTTTTGGGTGAATCTCTGGGGGGAATTTCAATTTTTGGGGGTGAATCTCCTCCCTGAGGAGCTGCAGCGTGTTTGGGGTGAAAATCCAGCTCCTGTCCATGCCCAGGCTCTTTTCCCAAGCAGGATTTTCCCTGCTCTGACCCAGCTGTTTTCCCTCTGTTTTTTCCTTTCCATGTGCTGCCCCTTGTCCCGCCCCCGTGGACTGTGGATGGTTCCTCAGGTAAGAACATCGTTCCTCTCCTCTCTGGGATGGAAGATGAGCCCTGAATCTCTGGGATTGTGGATAAAAACCCCTAAATTCAGGGATTGTGGATAAAAATCCTTAAATTTCAGGGATTGTGGTTAAAAACCCCTGAATTTCAGGGACTGTGTGGATAAAAACTCCCTGAATCTCTGGGGTCGTGGATAAAAATCACCTGAGTCTCTGGGATTGTGGATAAGGACTCCCTGAATTTTAGGGATTGTGAGGATAAAAACTCCCTGAATCTCAGGGACTGTGGATAAAAATCTCTGAATCTCAGGATTGTGAATAAAAACCCCTGAATTTCAGGGATTGTGAATAAAAACCCCTGAATTTCAGGGATTGTGGATAAAAACTCCCTGAATCTCAGGGACTGTAGATAAAACCTCCTCAATTTCAGGGACTGAGGATAAAAACCCCTGAATCTCAGGGATTGTGAGGATAAAAACTCCCTGAATTTCAGGATTTATGGATAAAAAATCCCCTGAATTTCAGGGATTGTGGATAAAAAAAAACCCTGAATTTCAGGGATTATGGATAAAAATCCCCTGAATCTCAGGGACTGTGGATAAAAATCTCTGAATCTCAGGGATTGTGAATAAAAACCCCTGAATTTCAGGGATTGTGGATAAAAACTCCCTGAATTTCAGGGATTGTGGATAAAAACCCCTGAATCTCTGGGATTGTGGATAAAAATCCCAAAATTTCAGGGATTGTGGGTAAAACACCCTGAATCTCTGGGATTGTGGATAAAAACCCTAAATTTCAGGAATTGTGGATAAAAACTCCCTGAATTTCAGTGATTGTGGATAAAACCCCCTGAATCTCTGGTGTCATGGATAAAAAGCCCCTGAATCTCTGGGATTGTGGATAAAAATCCCTAAATTTCAGGAATTGTGGATAAAAACCCTGAATCTCAGGGATTGTGGATAAAAAACCCTAATTTCAGGGACTGTTGGATAAAACCCCCTGAATCTCAGGGATCCTGAGGATAAAAACCCCTGAATTTCAGGAATTGTGGATAAAAACTCCTGAATCTCAGGGACTGTGGATAAAACCCCTGAATTTTGGGGATTTTGGATAAAAAAAACCTGAATCTCAGGGACTGTGGATAAAACCCCTGAATTTCAGGGTTTATGGATAAAAACTCCCTGAATCTCAGTGATTTTGGATAAAAACCCCTGAATTTCAGGGACTGTGGATAAAAATCTCTGAATCTCAGGGATTGTGGATAAAAACCCCTGAATTTCAGGGATTGTGGATAAAAACTCCCTGAATCTCAGGGATCCTGAGGATGAGTCGCCTTGTGCTGCCGAGGGCGGTGCCAACTTCCCCCCCTCCCTGTCCCCGTCATTCCCTGATAATTCCCTCCTGGAAAACAAAACCCCCCTCCCCACGTGGCTCTGGGATTTATGGAGCCGCCTCCAAATCCTCGGGGTCACTTGTCAAGTGGGGTAAATTGGGAGAGCTCTGCCCGGGGCTGTGACACTCAATTAACTCCGGGAACCCGAGCCTGCCCCGGCGGCCTCTGCAGGGCTGGGATGCAGGAACAGCTCCCAGAAAAGGGTTTGGTGGCGTTTTAGGAGCACCAAAAGCAGCTCCAGCCTTTGGTTTTTGGTTTTTTTTTTTACTGTTTTCCTTATGCTTTATCATGGTTTCCTTAGGTGATTCCTTAAGTCATTCCTCAAATCGTTCCTTGGTTTTTCCTCAGGTTTGTCCTCAAGTATTCCTCAGGTTTTATTCCTCTGTTTTTCCTCTGTTTTTCCTCAGTTATTCCTCACCCAGCAGCCTCTGGAGAGCTGGGAAGGAGCTGGGAAGGGGCTGGGAAGCAGAGGGTGCAGGAACAGCTCCCAGAAAAGGGTTTGGTGGCGTTTTAGGAGCACCAAAAGCAGCTCCAACCTTTGTTTTGTTGGTTTTTTGGGGTTTTTTTTACTGTTTTCTTTATGCTTTATCATGTTTCCTTAGGTGGTTCCTTAGGTCATTCCTCAAATCGTTCCTTGGTTTTTCCTCAGGTTTGTCCTCAAGTTATTCCTCAGGTTTTCCTCTGTTTTTCCTCAGTTATTCCTCACCCAGCAGCCTCTGGAGAGCTGGAATGCAGAGGGTGCAGGAACAGCTCCCAGAAAAGGGTTTGGTGGTGTTTTAGGAGCACCAAAAGCAGCTCCAGCCTTGGTTTTGGGGGTTTTTTTACTGTTTTCTTTATGCTTTATCATGGTTTCCTTAGGTCATTCCTCGGTTTTTCCTCAGGTTTTATTCCTCAGGTTATTCCTCAGATTATTCCTCAGTTATTTCCTCAATTGCTGCTGGAATCGGGAAGGGATGGAATAAACAGGATGTGATTTTGGGGTCTCCACAAAACAGTTCCTAGGGAATTTTCTTGGAGGAGGCAGAATTCTGGGTTTGCTGGTGGAATCAGGAGGGGATGGGATGAGCAGGATGATGGTGAGGGATGCAGGATGTGATTTTTGGGAATCTCCACAAAACAATTCCGAGGGAATTTTCTCACAGATGCAGAGCTGTGGATTGCTGCTGGAATCAGGAGGGGACAGGATAAGCAGGATGTGATTTTGGGGTCTCCACAAAACAATTCCAAGGGAATTTCTCGGAGGAGGCAGAGCTGTGGGATTGCTGCTGGAATCAGGAAGGGATGGGATGAGCAGGATGATGGAGAGGGATGCAGGATGTGATTTTGGAGTCTCCACAAAACAATTCTGAGGGAATTTTCTTGAAGGAGACAGAATTCTGGGATTGCTGCTGGAATCAGGAGGGAATGGGATGAGCAGGATGTGATTTTGGAGTCTCCACAAAACAATTCCGAGGGAATTTTCTTGAGGAGGCAGAGCTGTGGGATTGCTGCTGGAATCAGGAAGGGATGGGATGAGCAGGATGTGATTTCGGGAATCTCCACAAAACAACTCCGAGGGAATTTTTCTCTGGAGTTAAAACCCTGGGAAGGGAGGGAGGCAGCTGCCCTACATGGGCGATTCTCCGAGGGGAGAGGGAAATGAATTTTAATGGAATCTTGAAAGGCTTTAAATTTTCATCTTCCCTCAATTATTCAGGACAGCGGCAAAAGCGACTTTAAAGAGCTCAGGGAAAGGAGGGGCCGCTCGGATTCCTGCCGGGATTTGCATTTCGGGGCCGTGGAAAAGGCTCGGCTGCCTGGGGGAGGAGGGATTTTTTTGGGAAGTCGGGATGCGCTGCCTGGGGCGGGGCAAAGGGCGGAATTCCCGATGGGAGCTGATCCCGGTCCAGGCATCAGGAGGGGTCTGGAGTGGTGGGGGCAGGGATGGATTCTGGGCTGGGGACGTCATTCCCAATTCCTGACCTGGGACGCGATTTTAGGAATGCTGGAGGCAGGGATGAATCCTGGGCCAGGGACATCACTCCCAGTTCCTGACCTGGGATGGGATTTCAGGGATGCTGGAGCCAGGGATGGATCCTGGCTGGGGAATCATTCCCAGTTCCTGACCTGGGAAGGGATTTTAGGGATGCTGGAGGCAGGGATGGATCCTGGGCTGGGGATGTCATTCCCAATTCCTGACCTGGAAGGGATTTCAGGGATGCTGGAGGCAGGGATGGATCCTGTCCAGGGACATCACTCCAATTCCTGATCTGGGAAGGGATTTTAGGGATGCTGGAGGCAGGGATGGATCCTGGGCTGGGGACATCACTCCAATTCCTGACCTGGGAATTTAGGGATGCTGGAGGCAGGGATGGATCCTGTCCAGGGACATCACTTCCAGTTCCTGACCTGGATTTTAGGGATGCTGGAGGCAGGGATGGATCCTGGGCTGGGGACATCATTCCCAATTCCTGACCTGGGAAGGGATTTTAGGGATGCTGGAGGCAGGGATGGATCCTGTCCAGGGACGTCATTCCCAATTCCTGACCTGGGAAGGGATTTTAGGGATGCTGGAGGCAGGGATGGATCCCTGGGCTGAGGACATCATTCCCAATTCCTGACCTGGGATTTTAGGGATGCTGGAGGCAGGGATGGATCCTGTCCAGGGATGTCATTCCAATTCTGACCTGGGAAGAAGGGATTTTAGGGATGCTGGGACAGGGATGGATCCTGTCCAGGGACATCACTCCAGTTCCTGACCTGGGATTTTAGGGATGCTGGAGGCAGGGATGGATCCTGTCCAGGGACCTCACTCCCAATTCCTGACCTGGGACGGGATTTCAGGATGCTGGAGCCCTCCCATGGCTCTGTCCCTGTGGGATACCCTGAGCCCCCGGGCTGGGGGCTGCGAGCTCACGGAATTCCCCGCGGGAGCCGATCCCGCTGAGGGATTTGGGGCACGCTGGAGCCGGATCCATTCCCGGGAAGGGAAGGGAAGGGGAAGGGAAGGGAAGGGAAGGGAAGGGAAGGGAAGGGAAGGGAAGGGAAGGGAAGGGAAGGGAAGGGAAGGGAAGGGAAGGGAAGGGAGAAGGAAAGGAAAGGAAAGGAAAGGAAAGGAAAGGAAAGGAAAGGAAAGGAAAGGAAAGGAAAGGAAAGGAAAGGAAAGGAAAGGAAAGGAAGGGAAGGAAAGGAAAGGAAAGGAAAGGAAAGAAAGGAAAGGAAAGGAAAGGAAAGGAAAGGAAAGGAAAGGAAAGGAAAGGGTCTGTGGGGCTCCAGGAGGTGGCCCGGCTCCTCCCGGGACGCGGCTGTCCCGCTGTCCACCCCCGCGCTGTCCCCATCTGCGCGCGGGGCTGTCGCTGTCCCCCAGCCGGCTGCTCCGGCCTTGCCCTCCCTCCCAGCACAAACGCGGCTTTGATTCCTGCAGCCGGGAGCTGCCGGGAGCTGCCAGCCCTGGCTCCCTTCCCAGAAAACAGCGCCCGGGCTCCGACATAAAGCGGCCTTTTGTGCGGCAGCGCCGGGGGGACCAGGGGGACAAGGGGGACAAACAAGGGGACACCGCCCGAGGAGGAGCCCGAGGAGCTCGGGTTGTGCTGCCCTCGCCCAAAAATGAAGCGGGCGCGGCTCCTCCTTTGACCCGCGGTGGCTCTGTCCCCACCCGGCCGGGAGAGGGGGTGACAGGCGCCTTTGTCCCCCCAGGGCGGCCCCCACCCGGGATTGGGGGGTCCCCGGGGCTGTCGGGAGCGGCGCTGGGGGACAGGGATGAGGTGACAAAGTGACAATGGGCTCGGTGTCCTGCCAGCTCCTGTCCCTGAGGGACGCCTGGGGTTGGATTTCAGGATCTCGGGGGGAGCTGCTTCCCGGGATTTCCTGTCTGTGATCGCATCCTCCAGCAGCCCTTGGGGACAGCTCAGCCCCCCCTGGGGACAGCTCAGCACCCCCTGGGGACAGCTCAGCCCCCCTGGGGACAGCTCAGCCCCCCCTGGGGATGGACCCAGCCTTGGGGACAGCTCAGCCCCCCCTGGGGACAGCTCAGCACCCCCAGGGCTTCCCAAGGAAGGGAAAAACAGGGAAGGAAAAACAGAGGAGGAAAGGCAAGGAAGGGAAATGTGGGGAGGGGAAAGTGGGGAAGGGAAAAGCAGGGAAGGGAGGGGAAAAGCAGGGAAGGGAAAAGTGGGGAAGGAGAAGCAGGGAAAGGAAAAGCAGGGAAGGAAAAACAGGGAAAGGAAAAGCAGGGAAAGGAAAAGCAAAAACGGGAGAAGCAGAGGAGGGAAGAGTTGGGAAGGGAAAACAGGGAAAGGAAAAGCAAAGAAGGGAAAACAGGGAAAGGAAAAGCAGGAAAAGGGAAAAGCAGGGAAAGGAAAAGCAAAAAAGGGAGAAGCAGAGGAGGGAAGAGTTGGGAAGGGAAAACAGGGAAAGGAAAAGCAAAGAAGGGAAATGTGGGGAGGGGAAAGTGGGAAGGGAAAAGCAGGGGAAAGGGAAAACAGGGAAAGGAAAAGCAGGGAAAGGGAAAGCAGGGAAGGGGAAAACAGGAAGGGAAAAGCAGGGAAAGGAAAAGCAGGGAAAGGAAAAGCAAAGAAGGGGAAACAGGGAAAGGAAAAAGCAGGAAAGGAAAAGCAGGAAGGGAAAAGCAGGGAAGGGAAAACAGGGAAGGGAAAAGCAGGGAAGGGAAAACAGGGAAGGGAAAAGCAGGGAAAGGAAAAGCAAAGAAGGGAGAAGCAGACCCAGCCCTGGGGACAGCCCGGGCTCTGCTCCGGGGAGGTCCGGGCCGTAAATCGGGAATTCCGCGGTGCTTTTTTTTTCTGGGAAAGCAGCCGAGGAACAAAGAGCTGATTTAAGGAACAGGTGGAAAAAAAAAACAACAAAAAAAAACAAACCCAAAACCCGCCCCCAGTGTGGGAAACTCGTGCGGGGCAGGGAAAAAAGCACAGCTCTGCGTGCCGCGGGGCCCTGGGAAGGTCTGGGATCTCATCCAGTCCCCGGGAATTGCCAAACCCGCCCTGGTTTGGGGTTCAAACCCATGGAAAGCCGAGGGGATGGCTCGGGGAGCCTGGAGCAGGTGGGGAAGGAGCTCCCGGAGCTCCCCGTGCCCGGGCTGGAGCTGCGAGCACATTTCAGGGCCGAGGCAGGAAAAGGGGGATTTCGGAGGGGTTTTTGTAGCTTAATCTGCCGGGGTGGTTTGAGATCCCTCAGGCTGCTGCCAGCCCCGGCTGAACAAACTTTTCCTCCGCCTGAAATCCCCGAACGTTTGTGCAGCACAAACTTTGCCTTGAGGGTTTTTTTTTTTGTGGTTTTTTTTTGGTTGTGGGTTTTTTTTTTTTTTTGGTGGTTTTTTTTTTTTTTTTGTGGTTTTTTTTGGTTTTGTTTTTGTTTTTTTGTTTTGGTTTTATTTTGGTTTTGTTTGTTTGTTTTTTGGTTTTTTTCTTTCTTTTTTCTTTTTTTTCTTTTTTTCTTTTTTTCTTTCTTTTTTCCTTTCTTTTTTTTTTCTTTTTTTCTCTCTTTTTTCTTTTTTTTTCTCTTTTTTTTTTCTTTTTTCTCTCTTTTTCTTTTTTTTCTTTTTTTTTCTTTCTTTTTTCTTTTCTTTCTTTTTTTTCTTTCTTTTTTCTTTTTTTCTTTTTTTCCTTTCTTTTTTCTTTTTTTCTTTTTTTCTCTCTTTTTTTCTTTTGTTTCTTTTTTCTTTCTTTTTTCTTTTTTTCTTTTTTCTTTCTTTTTTCTTTTTTTTCTTTTTTTTTCTTTATTTTTTTTCTTTTTTTTTCTTTTTCTTTTTTTTTTCTTTTTTTTTTTTTTTTGTTTTATTTTGTTGTTGTTTTTTTCCCCTTTCCCCGGACCCCGGCGGCTCCTTCCGAGTGTTTTTTTTTGGCGGCGCTGGTAGCAAAGAGAAGGGAAAAAACCTCAAATCCTCGGGAAGCAATTACCGCTAATGAGACGCTTCCTACACATCTGGTTCCGATCCTGGCCGGCGTTTTTGGGGATTTGCAGAGCTCAGGGAGGGAGGGAGATGGGGGAATCCCGGCCTCTTCCTCTCCCGCCTCCCAAATCCCAAAATCCCGCCTCCCAAATCCCAAAATCCCGCCTCCCAAATCCCAAAATCCCGGCTCCCAATCCCAAAATCCCGGCTCCCAATCCCAAAATCCTGGCTCCCAAATCCCAAAATCCCGCCTCTCAATCCCAAAATCCCCGGCTCCCAATCCAAAATCCCGCCTCCCAATCCCAAAATCCCGCCTCCCAAATCCCAAATCCCGCCTCCCAAATCCCAAAATCCCGCCTCCCAATCCCAAAATCCCGCCTCCCAAATCAAAGGCATCAGAAGGATCCAGCTGTGGTAAAAGGGATCAGCAGATCCAGCTGTGCTCACAGGGATCAGCAGATCCAGCTGTGCTCAGGGGGATCAGCAGATCCAGCTGTGCTCAGGGGGATCAGCAGATCCAGCTGTGCTCACAGGGATCAGCAGATCCAGCTGTGCTCACGGGGATCAGCAGATCCAGCTGTGCTCAGGGGTATCAGCAGATCTCCAGCTGTGGTCAGGGGGATCAGCAGATCCAGCTGTGGTCACGGGGATCAGCAGGATCCAGCTGTGCTCACAGGATCAGCAGATCCAGCTGTGCTCAGGGGGATCAGCAGATCCAGCTGTGGTCAGGGGGATCAGCAGATCCAGCTGTGGAAACGGGGATCAGCAGATCCAGCTGTGGTCATGGGGATCAGCAGATCCAGCTGTGCTCACAGGGATCAGCAGATCCAGCTGTGGTCACGGGATCAGCAGATCCAGCTGTGCTCAGGGGGATCAGCAGGATCCAGCTGTGCTCACAGGGATCAGCAGGATCCAGCTGTGGTCATGGGGATCAGCAGATCAGCTGTGCTCACCAGGATCAGCAGGATCCAGCTGTGGTCAAAGGGATCAGCAGATCCAGCTGTGGTCAGGGGGATCAGCAGATCCAGCTGTGTGCTCACAGGGATCAGCAGGATCCAGCTGTGGTCACGGGGATCAGCAGATCCAGCTGTGCTCAGGGGGATCAGCAGATCCAGCTGTGGTCAGGGGGATCAGCAGATCCAGCTGTGCTCAGGGGGGATCAGCAGGATCCAGCTGTGCTCACGGGGATCAGCAGGATCCAGCTGTGCTCACAGGGATCACCAGGATCCAGCTGTGCTCACAGGGATCAGCAGGATCCAGCTGTGCTCAGGGGGATCAGCAGATCCAGCTGTGGTCACAGGGATCAGCAGATCCAGATGTGTGGTCACAGGGATCAGCAGATCCAGCTGTGGTCAGAGGGGATCAGCAGATCCAGCTGTGCTCACGAGGATCAGCAGGATCCAGCTGTGTGATCACAGGGATCAGCAGGATCCAGCTGTGCTCACAGGGATCAGCAGGATCCAGCTGTGCTCACGGGGATCAGCAGATCCAGCTGTGCTCACGGGGATCAGCAGATCCAGCTGTTTCCCAGCTGTATGTTTCCCAGCCGTGGGTCTGGGGGCTCCTCGTGCCCCTCCAGGGTGTTCAAATCCTGGAGGGTGGGGATGGGAAGGAACTCCTGGCACGAGGATTGGGATATTTTTTTTGGGATGACCTCAGCCTGTTCCTGTGGTGGCACTGCCAGTCCCGCTGTCCCTCTGTCCCACCTGGATCTGGATGTCCCCAGGGACATCCTCGGCCTCGCATTCCCTTCCAGGACCCTGCCACAGGTGGGGAAAGGCACCCAGCTCTGCTCCCTGAGGCTTTCCTGCTGCTCCTCACCTGCGGGGATTTTGGGAGGAGGAATTTGGGGCAGGCTCCAGCCTGGAAAAGACACCTGGAAGTGCCCCCGGGTGGCCGAGGGGGCTCTGGGAGGGGAGGAGGAGGAGGAGGAGGAGGAGGAGGAGGAAAGCTTTGGGGTGGGGGCTGCTCCTGTTTTTTTCCTGCTTCTAACTCGGATTTCTTCTCTCCTTTTTTTTCTCCTCCTCCCCTGCTTTCTAAAGAACATAGGAAGCTTCTGGCCGGTAAGTGGTGGGGCCAAAAAAACAAAAAAACAAACAAAAAAAACAACAAAACCCCCCCAAAAATATAACCCCCAAAATCCACATTTTCTCCATCCCACCATCAGCCTGGCTGGTTTTTAGTCGCTGCCATCCTCATCCCTCGGGATGCTCCGGAGCAATGGGAGCCCCCCCCGGGGCTGGGCCAGGCCCCCATTGCTGCTGTTCCATCCCAGTTCGATCCCAGTTCGGGCATCTCCTCCCTCTCCGGGCCCGGCCCCACCCTCCTGAGGGCTCCTCCTGCTCCTCCTCCTCCTCTCCTCCTCCTCACCTCATCTTCCTCTCCATCCTCAGCCTCTCATCTTCACCGCAGGGCGGGCAGAGCTGGCGCTGGGACCCAACTGGAAGGACTGGGGATGCTCCGGGATGGGTTTGGAGCGTTTTCCCGTTGGGAATTCCCGTGCTGGGCTGGGCAGCTGCGGGTGTGGGGCAGGCAGAGCCGTTCCTGGGGAATCTTTTGGGAAAAGCCGAGGCGGGAGAGGCGGGGAGGGGTTCAGGCTCGGCAGAATAAAGGGATTTTCACAGCCAGGGTGGCCCCAGAAGCTGCCCATCCCTGGAGGGGTTTGCACGGGGGTTGAACCAGGAGCGCCCCAGGTTTGGGGTTGGAGCTGCTGCTCTTCCCACTTCCTAAAATCCCCGGGGCTTTTAGGGTCACTGCCAGCCCAGAACAACTTTTTGGGGCGGTGTGGGGTGGGACAAAGCTGTGCCAGCTCCGCCCTTGAGTGCCAAAGAAGCTGAGGAGAGGGGATTGAACCAGGAGCACCCCAGGTTTGGGGTTGGAGCCGCTCCTCTTCCCACTTTTCTGCTCACCCCGGGGCTTTTAGGGTCACTGCCAGGCCCTGAGCGGCTTTTTGGGGTGATTTGAGTTGGGACAAAGCTGTGACAGCTCCACCCTCGGGTGCCAGAGGGGCTGAGGAGAAGGGATTGAACCAGGAACGCCCCAGATTTGGGGTTGGAGCTGCTCCTCTTCCCACTTCCTAAAAATCCCCGGGGCTTTTAGGGTCACTGCCAGCCCCAGATCAGCTTTCTTTGGGGTGATTTGAGGTGGGACAAAGCTTGTGCCAGAGGGGCTGAAGAGAAGGGGATTGAACCAGGAGCACCCCAGATTTGGGGTTGGAGCTCTTCTGCCTCCCACTCCTCAGCTCCCCAAGACTTTCAGGCTCACAGCCGACCCCAAGAAAGCGGCTTTTTGGGGTGATTTGAGGTGGGACAAAGCTGTGACAGCTCCGCCCTCGGGTGCCAGAGGAGCCGAGGAGAAGGGATTGAACCAGGAGTGCCCCAGATTTGGGGTTGGAGCTGCTCCTCGTCCCACTTCCTAAAACCCCGGGGCTTTTAGGGTCACTGCCAGCCCTGAGTGGCTTTTTGGGGTGATTTGAGGTGGGACAAAGCTGTGCCAGAGGGGCTGAAGAGAGGGGATTGAACCAGGAGCGCCCCAGATTTGGGGTTGGAGCTCTTCTTCCTC
>WQNJ02000387.1:0-40359 GCA_016584745.2 Phylloscopus trochilus trochilus | reverse complement strand
CATTGGGGTTTTTGGGGTTGAGGCAGATTCTGGCTGGGTTTTTGGGGTCCGGGTGCAGTTTTGGGGCCGCATTGGGGTTTTTGGGGTTTCGGGGCAGATTTTGGTTGGGTTTTTGGGGTCCGGGTGCAGTTTTGGGGCCGCATTGGGGTTTTTGGGGTCGGCCCCCATTCCGGTTGGGTTTGGGGCCGCATTGGGGTTTTTTGGGGTCGGCCCCCATTCCGGTTGGGTTTTGGGCCGCATTGGGGTTTTTGGGGTCGGCCCCCATTCCAGTTGGGTTATTGGGGCCAGTTCCAGTTGGGTTTTTGGGGTCAGTGCAGATTTTGGTTGGGTTTTTGGGGTTGGGCCCCATTCCGGTTGGGTTTTGGGGCCGCATTGGGGTTTTTGGGGCCGCATTGGGGTTTTTGGGGCCGCATTGGGGTTTTTGGGGTCAGGGCTGGTTCCAGTTGGGTTTTTGGGGTCGGCCCCCATTCCGGTTGGGTTTTTGGGGTCAGGCCCCATTCCAGTTGGGTTTTTGGGGCTGCATTGGGGTTTTTGGGGTCAGGCCCCCATTCCGGTTGGGTTTTTGGGCCACTTTGGGGTTTTTTGGGGTCAGTGCAGATTCTGGCTGGGTTTTTGGGGTCGGGGCAGATTCTGGCTGGGTTTTTGGGGTCCGGGTGCAGTTTTGGGGCCGCATCGGGGTTTTTGGGGTTCCCGGGGCGCAGAGCGTGGAGGGCGAGCAGCACGAGCGGGCGGTGGAGCTGCTGAAGGCGGCGCAGGGCTCGGTCAAGCTGGTGGTTCGCTACACGCCGCGCGTGCTGGAGGAGATGGAGGCGCGCTTCGAGAAACTGCGCACGGCCCGGCGCCGCCAGCACAACAGCTACTCGTGAGAAACCCTGAAACCCCTGGGACCCTAAAACTCTGGGATCCTAAACCCCTGGGACCCTAAAAACCCTGGGACCCTAAAACCTGGGATCCTAAAACTCCTGGGACCCCAAAACCCCTGGGACCTTAAAAACCCTGGGATCCTAAACCCAGAGATCCTAAATCCCTGAGTCCTCAAATCCCTGGGACCCCAAAAACCCTGGGACCCTAAAACACCTGGGATCCTAAATCCCTGAGATCCTAAATCCCTGGGACCCTAAAACCCCTGGGACCCTAAAACCCTGGGAGCCTAAAATCCCTGGGAGCCTAAAACCCCTGGGACCCTAAATCCCCTGGGATCCTAAAACCCTGGATCCTAAAACCCTGAGATCCTAAATCCCTGGGATCCTAAACCCCTGGGACCCTAAAACCTGGATCCTAAAACCCTGGGATCCTAAAACCCTGGGGCCCTAAAACCCCTGGGACCCTAAACCCTGGGACCCTAAAACCCTGAGATCCTAAATCCCTGAGATCCTAAAACCCTGGGACCCTAAAACCCTGAGATCCTAAATCCCTGAGTCCTCAAATCCCTGGGATCCTAAAACCCTGGGACCCTAAACCCCCTGGGACCCTAAACCCCCTGGGACCCTAAAACCCTGAGATCCCTGGGATCCTAAATCCCTGGACCCCAAATCCCTGGGACCCCAAACCCCCAGTGCTGGAACCCCTCTGAGTCCCCCCCCCCACCATTTCACCCCACAGGTCGCTGGAATCGAGGGGGTAGAACCCCCCGGGACCCCCCCGGGACCACCAGGACACCCCCAGGTCCCTCCTGGGACCCTCCTGGGACCCCCCAGGACCTCCTGGGACCCCCCCCAGGACCCTCCAGGACCCCCCTTGGACCCTCCTGGGACCCCCTGGAACCCTCCTGGGACCCCCTGGGATCCTCCCAGGAGCCCCCCAGGATCACCCAGGACCTTCCTGGGACCCCCCTGGGACCCCCCAAGACCCCCCAGGACCTCCTGGGACCTCTCTGGGACCCCCCCGGGACCACCCAGGACCCCCCCAGGACCTCCCGGGATCCCCTGGGACCCCCCTGGGACCTCCCTGGGACCCCCAGGACCACCCAGGACTCCCTGGGACCCCCCGGGACCCCCCAGAATCCTCCTGGGACCCCCCTGGGAACCCCCCGGGACCCCCCAGGACCCCCCTGGGACCCCCCCAGGACCCCCCTGGGACCCTGCTGGGAACCCTCCAGGACCCCCCGGGATCCCCTGGGACCCCCTGGACCTCCCAGGACCCCCCAAGACCACCCAGGACCCCCCTGGGACCCCCTGGGACCCCCCTGGGACCCTCTGGGACCCTCCCTGGGACCCCCCAAGACCACCCAGGACCCCCCTGGGACCCCCCAGGACCCCCCGGGACCCCCCAAGACCACCCAGGACCCCCTTGGGACCTCCTTGGGACCCCCCCAGGATCCCCCAGGACCACCCAGGACCCCCCCCCGGGACCCCCCCGGGACCCCCCCTCTGTATATTTGGGATATTTATGGGGCGCAGCCCCTCCCCCACCCCTGTACAGTATTTATTGGCTCCTATTTAAAGGTGTGGCCCCGATGGGTCACGTGACCGTCACCTGTGTGTCACCTGAGTGTCACCTGGGGGGGGAGGGGGGTTTGTGTAACCATGGCAACGGGGGAGGTGCTCGGTTTCCATGGAGATGGAGGGGGGGAGGGGGGAGGGTCGGTGCAGCTCCATGGCAACCCCAGTTTGGGGAGGGGGAGGGGTCTCTGTCGCCATGGCAACCCGGGAGGGTGGGCGGGGCCTCGTTCCCATGGTAACACGGGCGGGTGAGGGCGGTTTCCATGGCGACACGCAGAGATGGGGGGGGCGGTCCGTCTCCATGGCAACGCACACGGGGATGATGCTCCGTCGCCATCCCGTCTCCATGGCGACGCGGGGCGGTTTCCATGGCGACGCGCGCTCCATCCTCACACCGTGGGGGGGGGATCCCGTTGCCATGGCGACGCACGCGGGTGGGGGGGGGAGTGGTCCGTCCCATGGCAACGCGGGGGCGGGGCCATCTCCATGGCGACGCGCATGCGCGGCCGTCTCCGCCCCCGCCCGATGACATCACCCCAGCCAGGCCCCGCCCCCCGCGCCCTGCCATTGGCCGCTGGGGTCTCGGCCACGCCCCCCTCCCCCACCCGGCGCGGGGGCGGGGCCGAGTCGCCGCCGCCGCCTCGGGACGCGCTCCCATTGGTCGGCGCCGCCGTCAATCAGCGCCGCTCTTAAAGGGCCCGCGCGGCGTTTTTGCGGGGCCGGCCGGGGGGGGGTCGGTACCCGGGGGGGGGGCGGGCGGCGGCCGCGGGGCTCGGCGGGCCCGGGGCGCGCTGGGGGCCTGAACGGGTGCGGGGGCGACGGGCAGCGACCCCCCCCACCCCCCCCCCCCCCCCCCCCCCCCAACCCCGCCACCCCGGGGCCCCCCCTCCCCGCCGGGCCGCCTCCCTCCGCCGGAGCTGCCGCAGCGCCGCTCGGAGCCCAGGTAGGAGCAGGGCCCGAGCCCCCCCCGGGCCTCCCCTCCCCGGTAAACCCCCGGCCCGCCGCCGGCAGCCGCATCCCGATCCCATCCCGGCATCTGCATCCCGATCCCGGCATTCGCATCCCGATCCCGGCATCTGCATCCCGATCCCGGCATCCGCATCCCGATCCCGGCATCCGCATCCCGATCCCATCCCGATCCCGGCATCCGCATCCCGAAACCTGCATCGCATCCCGATCCCGGCATCCGCATCCCGATCCATCCCGATCCCGACATCTGCATCCTGATCCCGGCGTCCGCATCCCGATCCCGACATCGCTATCCGATCCATCCCGAATCCCGCATCCGCATCCCGATCCCGTCCCGGGCCCGGCATCGCCATCCCGATCCCGGCATCGCCATCCCGATCCCATCCCGGCCCCGGCATCGCCATCCCGATCCCGTCCCGGCCCCGGCGTCTCCATCCTGGCTCGGCAGCCGCATCCCGAACGCGGCATCGCCATCCCGATCCCGATCCCGATCCCATCCCGACATCGCCATCCCGATCCCGATCCAATCCCGGCATCGCCATCCGATCCCATCCCGACATCGCCATCCCGATCCCAGCATCCGCATCCCGATCCCGTCCCCGAACCCTGCCTGCATCGCCATCCCGATCCCATCCCGACATCGCCATCCCAAAACCGGCAGCCGCATCCCCGATCCCATCGCGGCCCCGGCATCCGCATCCCAGACCCGGCATCGCCATCCCGGCCTCGGCAACCGGATCCCGATCCCATCCCGATCCCGACATCCACATCCCGATCCCGGCCCCGGCGTCTCCATCCTGGCCCCGGCAGCCGCATCCCAGCTCCGATATCCCGATCCCATCCCGATCCCGACATCCGCATCCCAGACCCGGAATCGCCATCCCGATCCCGTCCCGGGCCCGGCATCCGCGTCCCGATCCCATCCCGATCCCGGCCCGGGCATCTCCGTCCCGCTTCCGGCATCTCCATCCCGGCCCCATTCCGATCCCGGCAGCCGCATCCCGGCCCCCATCCCAAATCCCATCCCCAAATCCCGGCCCCCATCCCAAATCCCATCCCCAAATCCCATCCCCAAATCCGGCCCCCATCCCAACTCCCATCCCCAAATCCCATCCCCAAAATCCATCCCCAAATCCCGGCCCCATCCCAAATCCCATCCCCAAATCCCATCCCCAAATCCCGGCCCCATCCCCAAATCCATCCCCAAATCCCATCCCCAAATCCCGGCCCCCATCCCAAATCCCATCCCCAAATCCCGGCCCCATCCCAAATCCTGACCCCATCCCCAAATCCAATCCCAAATCCCATCCCCAAATCCCGGCCCCGTCCAAATCCCAACCCCCATCCCAAATCCTGACCTCCCATCCCAAATCCTCACCCCATCCCAAATCCTCACCCCATCCAAATCCTGACCCCATCCCATCCTGACCCCCATCCCAAATCCTCACCCCATCCCAAATCCCGACCCCATCCCAAATCCTGACCCCATCCCAAATCCCGGCCCCATCCCAAATCCTGACCCCATTCCAAATCCCGACCCCATCCCAAATCCTGACCCCATCTCAAATCCTGACCCCCATCCCAAATCCCGACCCCATCCAAATCCCGGCCCCATCCCAAATCCCGACCCATCCCAAATCCCGACCCCATCTCAAATCCTGACCCCCCATCCCAAATCCCGACCCCATCCCAGTCCCTCCCAGTCCCTCCCAGTCCATCCCAGTCCATCCAGTCCATCCCAGTCCCTCCCAGTTCCATCCCAGTCCATCCCAGTCCATCCCAGTCCATCCCAGTTCCCTCCCAGTTCCATCCCAGTCCATCCCAGTCCATCCCAGTCCATCCCAGTTCCCTCCCAGTCCATCCCAGTCCATCCCAGTTCCATCCCAGTCCATCCCAGTTCCATCCCAGTTCCATCCCAGTCCATCCCAGTCCATCCCAGTCCATCCCAGTTCCATCCCAGTCCATCCCAGTCTATCCCAGTTCCCCCCACCCCTCCCCCCCCCAACACCTGAGCCGTCCCAGGTGTTGGGGCTCGCCCCCCCTCCAAGGATTTTGGGGGGTCCCAGGTGCTCCCCCCCAGGTGTGGCTTCCCCCAATGACCCCCCCATCCAGTGCAGGTGAGGGCAGGGAGCAGTTCCAGGTGTGCCCAGGTGTGCCCAGGTGTGCCCAGGTGTTCCCAGGTGTGCCCAGGTGTGCTCAGGTGTGCCCCAGGATGATGTGCCAGGTGTGCCCAGGTGTGCCCAGGTGTGCCCAGGTGTGCCCAGGATGATGTGCCAGGTGTGCTCAGGTGTGTCCAGGTACACCCAGGTGTGCCCAGGTGTGCCCAGGATGATGTGCCAGGTGTGCTCAGGTGTGTCCAGGTACACCCAGGTGTGTCCAGGTGCGCTCAGGATGATGTGCCAGGTGCTGCCCACCCCAACCAGGACCCCCAGGATGGTTCAGGACCCCCAGAGCACCCAGGGTTGGATCTGCTGCTGATGCTGATCTCACGCCAGGTGTGCCAGGTGTGCCCAGGTGTGCCCAGGTGTGCCCAGGTGTGCCCAGGATGATGTGCCAGGTGCTGCCCACCCCCAGCCAGGACCCCCAGGGTGGCTCAGGACCCCCAGAGTGGGTCAGGACTGGACCAGCTGACATTACTGATGCTGTCTCCTGTCCCCCACAGGTGTCTCCAGGTGTGCCCAGGTGTGCCCAGGATGATGTGGGAGGTGTTTCCCACACCAGCCAGGACCCCCGGAGTGGTTCAGGACCCCCAGGATAGGTCAGGACCCCCAGAGCATCCAGGGTTGCTAATGTTGATCCTGTGCCAGGTGTGCCCAGGTGTGCTCAGGATGATGTGCCAGGACCCCCAGAGTAGTCCAGGACCCCCAGAGTAGCTCAGGACCCCAGAGCGGGTCAGGACTGGACCAGCCAACATCACTGACGCTGTCTCCCATCCCCCCCAGGTGTCCCCAGGTGGTGCCAGGTGTGCCCAGGCGCGGCCCAGGTGTGCTCAGGATGATGTGCCAGGTGCTGCCCACCCCCAGCCAGGACCCCCAGGATGGTTCAGGACCCCCAGAGTGGCTCAGGACCCCCAGAGCACCCAGTGTTTGATCCTCTGTTGATGCTGATCCTCTGCTGTGTCACCCCCAGGTGTCCCCAGGTGTCCCCAGGTGCGCCCAGGCGCGCCCAGGTGCGCCCAGGTGTGCTCAGGATGATGTACCAAGTGCTGCCCACCCCCAGGCAGGACCCCCAGGGTGGTTCAGGACACCCAGGATGGTTCAGGACCCCCAGAGCACCCAGTGTTTGATCCTCCACTGATGTTGATCCTCTGCCGTGTCACCCCCAGGTGTCCCCAGGTGTCCCCAGGTGTCCCCAGGTGCGCCCAGGCGCGCCCAGGTGCGCTCAGGATGATGTGCGAGGTGCTGCCCACCATCAGCGAGGACCCCCGGCGGGGCTCGGGCCCCCCGGAGGAGCCGGGCTGGAGCAGCTGATGGTGCAGATGCTGCGGGAGCGCGAGCGGCTGCTGGAGACGCTGCGGGACACGCAGGAGGGGCTGGCGACGGCGCACCTGCGCCTGCGCGACCTGGCCCACGAGCGCGACCTGCTCCAGAGGCAGCTCAACAGCGCCCTGCCACAGGTGAGGGGCGGGGCTAAAGGGGCGTGGTCAGGGAGGGGCGGGGTTAACCCAGGTGTGGTCAGGGAGGGGCAGGGAAGAGGGAAAATGAGTTGGGCAGGTGAGCGCAGTGAGGGTGTGGCCAAGTGTGGAGGTGTGGATTAGGGCAGGGGCGTGGTTGAGGTTTGTGGGCGTGGTTAAAGGGGTTGTGGTCAGGGAGGGGGCGTGGCCACGGCGCACCTGCGCCTGCGCGACCTGGCCCACGAGCGTGACCTGCTCCAGAGGCAGCTCAACAGCGCCCTGCCACAGGTGAGGGGCGGGGGCGGGGCTAAAGGGGGCGTGGCACTGCTCGGGGGCGTGGTTAACCTGGGTGCGGTCAGGGAGGGCAGGGAAGAGAGAAAAGGTGTTGGGCAGGTGAGTGCAGCTCAGGTGTGGAGGTGTGGATTAGGGTGGGAGTGTGGTTAAGGGGCGTGGTTAAGTTTGTGGGCGTGGTTAAAGGGGCGTGGTCAGAGAGGGGGCGTGGTTAACCCAGGTGTGGTCAGGGAAGGGCACGTAAAGGGGAAAAGGAGTTGGACAGGTGAGCGCCAGCTCAGGTGTGGAGGTGTGGATATAGGGCGGGAGTGTGGTTAAGGGGGCGTGGTTAAGGTTTGTGGGCGTGGTTAAAGGGGCGTGGTCAGAGAGGGGGCGGGGATAACCCAGGTGTGGTCAGGGAAGGGGCAGGGAAGAGGAAAATGAGTTGGGCAGGTGAGCACAGCTCAGGTGTGGAGGTGTGGATTAGGGCAGGGGTGTGGTTAAGGGGGCGTGGTAAGGTTTGTGGGCGTGGTTAAAGGGGGAGTGGTCAGAGAGGGGGCGGGGCTAACCTGGGTGTGGTCAGGGAGGGGCGTGGCCACGGCGCACCTGCGCCTGCGCGACCTGGCCCACGAGCGTGACCTGCTCCAGAGGCAGCTCAACAGCGCCCTGCCACAGGTGAGGGGCGGGGCCAGACGGGGCGTGGTCAGAATGGGGCTGGGCTAACCCAGGTGTGGTCAGGGAGGGGCCCTTAAAGGGGAAAAGGTGTTGGCCAGGTGAGCGCAGCTCAGGTGTGACCAGCTGTGGAGGTGTGGGTTTAGGGCAGGGGTGTAGTTAAGGGGGCGTGGTTAAGGTTTGTGGGCGTGGTTAAAGGGGGCGTGGTTAAGGTTTGTGGGCGTGGTTAAACTGGGGCGTGGTCAGGAAGGGCACGTAAAGGGGAAAAGGTGTTGGGCAGGTGAGCGCAGTGAGGGTGTGGCCAGCTGTGGAGGTGTGGGTTTAGGGCAGGGGCGTGGTTAAGGATTGTGGGCGTGGTTAAAGGGGCGTGGTCAGAGAGGGGGCGGGGATAACCCAGGTGTGGTCAGAGAGGGGCACGTAAAGGGGAAAATGAGTTGGGCAGGTGAGCACAGCTCAGGTGTGGAGGTGTGGATTAGGGTGGGGAGTGTGGTTAAGGGGGCGTGGTTAAGGTTTGTGGGCGTGGTTAACCGGGGTGTGGTCAGGTAGGGGCACATAAAGGGGAAAAGGTGTTGGGCAGGTGAGCGCAGCTCAGGTGTGGCCAGGTGTGGAGGTGTGGATTAGGGCAGGGGCGTGGTTGAGGTTTGTGGGCGTGGTTAAAGGGGGTGTGGTCAGGGAGGGGCGTGGCCACGGCGCACCTGCGCCTGCGCGACCTGGCCCACGAGCGCGACCTGCTCCAGAGGCAGCTCAACAGCGCCCTGCCACAGGTGAGGGGCGGGGGGCGGGGCTAAAGGGGGCGTGGCACTGCTCGGGGGCGTGGTTAAGCCAGGTGTGGTCAGGGAAGGGCGTGGTTTAACTGGAGTGTGGTCAGGGAGGGGCCCATAAAGGGGAAAAGGTGTTGGGCAGGTGAGTGCAGCTCAGGTGTGGCCAGGTGTGGAGGTGTGGGTTTAGGGCAGGGGCGTGGTTAAGGGGGGCGTGGTTAAGGTTTGTGGGCGTGGTTAGCCCAGGTGTGGTCAGGTAGGGGCACATAAAGGGGAAAAGGAGCTGGGCAGGTGAGTGCAGCTCAGGTGTGGCCAGGTGTGGAGGTGTGGGTTTAGGGCAGGGGCGTGGTTAAGGTTTGTGGGCGTGGTTAAAGGGGGTGTGGTCAGGGAGGGGCGGGTTAACCCAGGTGTGGTCAGGGAGGGGCACGTAAAGGAGAAAAGGTGATGGACAGGTGAGCGCAGCTCAGGTGTGACCAGCTGTGGAGGTGTGGGTTTAGGGCAGGGGTGTGGTTAAGGGGGCGTGGTTAAGGTTTGTGGGCGTGGTTAAAGGGGCGTGGTCAGAGAGGGGGCGGGGTTAACGCGGGTGTGGTCAGGGAAAGGCACGTAAAGGGGAAAAGGTGTTGCGCAGGTGAGTGCGGCTCAGGTGTGGCCAGATGTGGAGGTGTGGGTTTAGGGCAGGGGTGTGGTTAAGGTTTGTGGGCGTGGTTACCTGGGGTGTGGTCAGAGAGGGGCGTGGTTTAACTGGGGTGTGGTCAGGGAGGGGCCCATAAAGGGGAAAAGGTGTTGCGCAGGTGAGCGCAGCTCAGGTGTGGCCAGGTGTGGGTTTAGGGCAGGGGCGTGGTTAAGGTTTGTGGGCGTGGTTACGGTTTGTGGGCGTGGTTAAGGTTTGTGGGCGTGGTTACATTTTGTGGGCGTGGTTAAAGGGGGGCGTGGTCAGGGAGGGACAAATAAAGGGGAAAAGGGAGTTGGGCAGGTGAGTGCAGGTCAATGTCCCCAATGTCCCCAAATGTCCCAAATCCCCCCAATGTCCCCAATGTCCCCAATGTCCCCCAATGTCCCCAAATGTCCCCAATGTCCCCAAATGTCCCCCAATGTCCCAAATCCCCCCAATGTCCCCAATGTCCCCAATGTCCCCAATGTCCCCAAATGTCCCCAATGTCCCCAATGTCCCCAAATGTCCCCAATGTCCCCGATGTCCCCAAATGTCCCCAATGTCCCCAATGCCCCCAAATGTCCCAAATGTCCCCAAATGTCCCCCAATGTCCCCAAATGTCCCCCAATGTCCCCCAATGTCCCCAATGTCCCCAAATGTCCCCAATGTCCCCAACACCCCCAACGCCCCCAATGTCCCCAACATCCCCCAATGTCCCCAATGTCCCCAATGTCCCCAATGTCCCCCAATGTCCCCAATGTCCCCAATGTCCCCAATGTCCCCAATGTCCCCCAATGTCCCCAATGCCCCAAATGTCCCCAATGTCCCCAATGTCCCCAACACCCCCCAATGTCCCCAATGTCCCCAATGTCCCCAATGTCCCCAATGTCCCCAACACCCCCCAATGTCCCCAATGTCCCCAATGTCCCCAATGTCCCCCAATGTCCCCAAATGTCCCCAATGTCCCCAGTGTCCCCAATGTCCCCAATGTCCCCAATGTCCCCAATGTCCCCAAATGTCCCCCAATGTCCCCCAATGTCCCCAATGTCCCCAATGTCCCCAATGTCCCCAATGTCCCCAAATGTCCCCAATGTCCCCAGTGTCCCCAATGTCCCCAATGTCCCCAGTGTCCCCAAATGTCCCCAATGTCCCCAATGTCCCCAATGTCCCCAAATGTCCCCAATGTCCCCAGTGTCCCCAATGTCCCCAATGTCCCCCCGGTGTCCCCAGGAGCTGGCGGCGCTGACCAAGGAGCTGAACCTGTGCCGGGAGCAGCTGCTGGAGCGCGAGGAGGAGATCGCTGAGCTGAAGGCCGAGCGCAACAACACCCGGGTGAGCACCTGGGGACACCTGGGCACACCTGGGGATACACCTGGGGATACACCTGGGGATACACCTGGGCACACCTGGGGATACACCTGGGGACACCTGGGACAGCTGGGGACACACCTGGGATACACCTGGGCACACCTGGGGACACCTGGGGATACACCTGGGACACCTGGGGACACCTGGGACATCTGGGGACACACCTTGGACACACCTGGGATACACCTGGAACACCTGGGGACACCTGGGATGCCTGGAACACCTGCGTGGCACCTGAGCCACCTGCTGTCCCCAATGTCCCCAATGTCCCCAGTGTCCCCAACATTCCCATGATGTCCCTGATGTCCCCAAGGGTCCCCAATGCCCCCCCTGTCCCCAATGTCCCCAAATGTCCCCAATGTCCCCAGTGTCCCCAATGTCCCCAATGTCCCCAATGTCCCCCATGACCCCCCTGTCCCCAATGTCCCCCAATGTCCCCAAATGTCCCTGGTGTCCCCAATGTCCCTGATGTCCCCAATGTCCCCAATGTCCCCAAATGTCCCCAATGTCCCCTCTGTCGGCAGCTGCTGCTGGAGCACCTGGAGCACCTGGTGTCCCCAACGTCCCCAAATGTCCCCAGTGTCCCCAATGTCCCCAATGTCCCCTCTGTCCCCAGCTGCTGCTGGAGCACCTGGAGCACCTGGTGTCCCCAACGTCCCCAATCCCCTTGATGTCTCCAAATGTCCCCAATGTCCCCAATCCCCTCAATGTCCCCAAATGTCCCCAACGTCCCCCTCTGTCCCCTCTGTCAGCAGCTGCTGCTGGAGCACCTGGAGCACCTGGTGTCCCCAAATGTCCCCAATCCCCTCAATGTCCCCAATGTCCCCTCTGTCCCCAGCTGCTGCTGGAGCACCTGGGACACCTGGTGTCCCTGATGTCCCCAACATCCCCATGATGTCCCTGATGTCCCCTGATGTCCCCTGATGTCCCCAATGTCCCCTCTGTCCCCAGCTGCTGCTGGAGCACCTGGAGCACCTGGTGTCCCGGCACGAGCGGTCACTCCGGATGACCGTGGTCACTGTCCCCAAATGTCCCCAATGCCCCCCATGACCTCAATGTCCCCAACGTCCCTGATGTCCCCAACGTCCCCAAATGTCCCAAACATCCCAAATGTCCGCAGCTGCTGCTGGAGCACCTGGAGCACCTGGGACACCTGGTGTCCCCAGTGTCCCCAATGCCCCCCATGACCCCCCTGTCCCCAAATGTCCCTGATGTCCCCAATGTCCCTGATGTCCCCAAATGTCCCCAAATGTCCTCTCTGTCCCCAGCTGCTGCTGGAACACCTGGAGCACCTGGTGTCCCCAGTGTCCCCAATCCCCTCAATGTCTCCAAATGTCCCCAAATGTCCCCAACGTTCCCAACGCTCCCAATGTCTCCAATGTCCCCCAATGTCCCCAAATGTCCCCTCTGTCCCCAGCTGCTGCTGGAACACCTGGAGCACCTGGTGTCTCCAGTGTCCCCAATGTCCCCAACGTCCCCAATGTCCCCAATGTCCCCTCAATGTCCCCAATGTCCCCTCTGTCCCCAGCTGCTGCTGGAGCACCTGGAGCACCTGGTGTCCCGGCACGAGCGGTCACTCCGGATGACCGTGGTCAATGTCCCCAAATGTCCCCAATGCCGCCCATGACCCCAATGTCCCCAAATGTCCCCACCGTCCCCAATGTCCCTGATGTCCCCAATGTCCCCAATGTCCCCTCTGTCCCCTCTGTCCCCAGCTGCTGCTGGAGCACCTGGAGCACCTGGTGTCCCCAATGTCCCCAATGTCCCCCAATGTCCCCAATGTCCCCTCTGTCCCCTCTGTCCCCAGCTGCTGCTGGAGCACCTGGAGCACCTGGTGTCCCTGATGTCCCCAATGCCCCCCATGACCCCCCTGTCCCCAATGTCCCCAATGTCCCCAATGTCCCCAACATCCCAAATGTCCACAGCTGCTGCTGGAGCACCTGGGACACCTGGTGTCCCTGATGTCCCCAACATCCCCATGATGTCCCTGATGTCCCCAATGTCCCCTCTGTCCCCTCTGTCCCCAGCTGCTGCTGGAGCACCTGGAGCACCTGGTGTCCCGGCACGAGCGGTCACTCCGGATGACCGTGCTCAATGTCCCCAAGTGTCCCCAATGCCCCCCATGACCTCAATGTCCCCAACGTCCCTGATGTCCCCAACGTCCCCAATGTCCCCAATGTCCCCAATGCCCCCCATGACCCCCCTGACCCCAATGTCCCCTGATGTCCCCTCTGTCCTCTCTGTCGGCAGCTGCTGCTGGAGCACCTGGAGCACCTGGTGTCCCCAATGTCCCCTCAATGTCCCCAATGTCCCCAACATCCCCATGATGTCCCCAATGTCCCCTCAATGTCCCCAATGTCCCCTCTGTCCCCAGCTGCTGCTGGAGCACCTGGAGCACCTGGTGTCCCGGCACGAGCGGTCACTCCGGATGACCGTGGTCAAGCGCCAGGCCCAGTCCCCGGCCGGGGTCTCCTCCGAGGTCGAGGTGCTCAAGGCCCTCAAGTCGCTCTTCGAGCACCACAAGGCCCTGGATGAGAAGGTCTGGGGGGGGGGTCCTGGGGGGTCCTGGGGGGTCCTGGGGGGTCTCTGAGATGACCTGGGGGGGTCTTGAGAGGTCCTTGGGGGTCTCTGAGGGGTTTCAGGGTGACCTGGTGGCACCTGGTGGCATCTGAAGGGATCTCAGGAGGGTTCTGAGGTGACCTCAGGGGGGTCCTGGGGCGTTTTGGGGGGTCCTGGGGGGTCCCTGGAGTGTCCCCACGGGGGGCTTTGGAGGTGACACGGGTGGCTCTGGGGTCCTCCTGGTGTCCCTTCGATGTCCCCCCCGATGTCCCCCCCGTGTTCCCTCTCTGTCCTCTCGGTGTCCCCCCCGGTGTCCCCTCGGTGTCACCTCGATGTCCCCCAATGTCCCCCCCATGTCTCCTCTCTGTCCCCCTGGTGTCACCCCCCCCCCCCGATGTCCCCTCAGTGTCCCCCCGGTGTCCCCTTGGTGTCACCCCAATGTCACCTTGGTGTCCCCTCGGTGTCACCCCAATGTCACCCCAATGTCACCCCAATGTCCCCCCGATGTCCCCTCAGTGTCCCCCCACTGTCCCCTCAGTGTCCCCCGATGTCGCCTCAGTGTCCCCCTGATGTCCTCCCACTGTCCCCTCAGTGTCCCCTCAGTGTCCCCTCAGTGTCCCCCGATGTCGCCTCAGTGTCCCCCTGATGTCCTCCCACTGTCCCCTCAGTGTCCCCTCAGTGTCCCCCCGATGTCCCCTCAGTGTCCCTCCACTGTCCCCCCAATGTCCCCTCACTGTTCCCTCAGTGTCCCCTCAGTGTCCCCTCGGTGTCCCCAGGTGCGGGAGCGGCTGCGGGTGGCCCTGGAGCGCGTGGCTGTGCTGGAGGAGGAGCTGGAGGTGTCCAACCAGGAGGTGACACCGCGGGGACACCGGGGGGGGGGACACCTCGGGGGGGGGGGACACCTGTGACACCCCGGGGGGGGGGACACCTGTGACACCCCAGGGTGGGGACACCTGTGACACCCCGGGGGGGGGGTGGGGGACACCTGTGACAGCCAGGGGTGGGGGTGGGGGACACCTGTGACAGCCAGGGGTGGGGGGACACCGGTGACACCCCAGGGTGGGGGTGGGGGACACCTGTGACACCCCAGGGTGGGGGACACTGGTGACAGCCGGGGGTGGTGCCAGGTGGTGGCACCTGTGGCGGGCCCTGGGAGGGTGACAGCGGTGAGGTGACACACCTGTCCCTGTCCCTGAGGTGACACACCTGTCCCCAGGTGTCACACACCTGTCCCCAGGTGTCACACCTGTCCCTGTCCCCTCAGTCCCTGTCCCCAGGTGTCACACCTGTCCCTGGGGTGACACACCTGTCCCCAGGTGTCACCTGTCCCTGTCCCCTCAGTCCCTGTCCCTACGGGAGCAGCTGTCCCCAGGTGTTACACACCTCTCCCCAGGTGTCACACACCTGTCCCCAGGTGTCACACCTGTCCCCGTGTGTCCCCTCAGTCCCTGTCCCTGCGGGAGCAGCTGTCCCTGTCCCCAGGTGTCACACACCTGTCCCCGTGTGTCCCCTCAGTCCCTGTCCCTACGGGAGCAGCTGTCCCTGTCCCCAGGTGTCACACACCTGTCCCCAGGTGTCACACCTGTCCCCATGTGTCCCCTCAGTCCCTGTCCCTACGGGAGCAGCTGTCCCTGTCCCCAGGTGTCACACACCTCTCCCCAGGTGTCACACACCTGTCCCTGTCCCCAGGTGTCACACCTGTCCCCAGGTGTCACACCTGTCCCCGTGTGTCCCCTCAGTCCCTGTCCCTACGGGAGCAGCTGTCCCTGTCCCTGTCCCCAGGTGTCACACACCTGTCCCCAGGTGTCACACCTGTCCCCAGGTGTCACACACCTGTCCCCAGGTGTCACACCTGTCCCCCTGTGTCCCCTCAGTCCCTGTCCCTACGGGAGCAGCTGTCCCTGTCCCCAGGTGTCACACACCTGTCCCCAGGTGTCACACCTGTCCCCGTCTGTCCCCTCAGTCCCTGTCCCTACAGGAGCAGCTGTCCCTGTCCCTGTCCCCAGGTGTCACACCTGTCCCTGTCCCTGTCCCCTCAGTCCCTGTCCCTACGGGAGCAGCTGTCCCTGTCCCCAGGTGTCACACACCTGTCCCCAGGTGTGTCACCCCTGTCCCCGTGTGTCCCCTCAGTCCCTGTCCCTACGGGAGCAGCTGTCCCGGCGCCGCTCGGGCCTGGAGGACGCGGCCACCGACGGGGACAGCGCGGTACGGGGACAGCGGGGGGGTCACTGCGGGGTCAGGGGTCACTGCGGGGTCAGGGGGTCACTGGGGGGTCAGGGGGTCAGTGAGGTCAATGGGGTCAGGGGGGTCAGAGGGGTCAGTGGGGTCAGGGGGGTCAGGGGGTCAACAGGGTCAGTGGGGTCAGTGGGGTCAGTGGGGTCAGTGGGGTCAGTGAGGTCAGGGGGTCAGTGGGGTCAGTGAGGTCAGGGGGGTCAGTGGGGTCAGTGGGGTCAGTGGGGTCAGTGAAGTCAGGGGGGTCAGTGGGGTCAGGGGTCACTGGGGGTCAGGGGGTCAATGGGGTCAGTGGGGTCAGTGGGGTCAGTGGGGTCAGTGGGGTCAGGGGGTCAGGGGGGTCAGTGGGGTCAATGAGGTCAGAGGGGTCAGGGGGTCAGTGGGGTCAATGGGTTCAGTGAGGTCAGGGGGTCAATGGGGTCAGTGAGGTCAATGGGGTCAGGGGGGTCACTGGGGGTCAGGGGGTCAATGAGGTCAATGAGGTCAATGGGGTCAGTGGGATCAGTGAGGTCAGTGGGGTCAGTGGGATCAGTGAGGTCAGTGGGGTCAGTGGGATCAGTGAGGTCAGTGAGGTCAGTGGGGTCAGGGGGGTCAGTGGGGTCAGTGGGGTCAGTGAGGTCAGTGGGGTCAGAGGGGTCAGTGGGGTCAGTGAGGTCAATGGGGTCAGTGGGGTCAGTGGGGTCACTGGGGTCACTGGGGTCAGGGGGGTCAGTGAGGTCAGGGGGGTCAGTGGGGTCAGTGGGGTCAATGAGGTCAGTGGGGTCAGTGGGGTCAGTGAGGTCAGGGGGGTCAGTGGGGTCAGGGGTCACTGGGGGTCAGGGGGTCAATGAGGTCAGTGGAGCTTTGGAGTCAGTGGGCTCAGGGCTCAGTGTATTTGGGGGGTCAGTGGCTTTGGGGTCAGGGGTCAGAGGTCAGGGTCAGAGGTCAGTGTATTTGGGGGGGTCAGTGTCTTTGGGGTCAGGGGCCAATGGTCCGTGGCTTTGGGGGGTCAGTGACTTTGGGGTCAGGGGTCAGGGCTCAGGGCTCAGGGGTCAGGGCTCAGGGCTCAGTTTATTTGGGGTGTCAGTGGCTTTGGGCCCAGTGGTCAGTGGTCAGTGGCTTTGGGTGGTCAGGGGTCAGGGGTCAGTGGTCAGTGTATTTGAGGGGTCAGTGTCTTTGGGGTCAGGGGTCAGTGGTCAGTGGCTTTGGGGGGATCAGTACCTTTGTGGTCAGGGGTCAGTGGCTTTGGGGTCAGGGGTCAGAGGTCAGTGTATTTGAGGGGTCAGTACCTTTGGGGTCAGGGGTCAGTGGCTTGGGGGGGAGGTCAGTGGCTTTGAGGGGTCAGTGTCTTTGGGGTCAGGGGTCAGGGGTCAGTGTCTTTGGGGTCAGGGGTCAGTGTCTTTGGGATCAGGGGTCAGGGGTCAGTGTCTTTGGGGTCAGGGGTCAGTGTCTTTGGGGTCAGGGGTCAGTGTCTTTGGGGTCAGGGGTCAGTACCTTTGGGGTCAGGGGTCAGGGCTCAGTGGTCAGTGCCTTTGGGGTCAGCGGTCACTGTGTTTGGGGGGTCAGTACCTTTGTGGTCAGGGGGGTCAGAGGGGTCAGAGGGGTCAGAGGGGTCAGAGGTCAGAGGGGTCAGAGGGGTCAGAGGGGTCAGAGGGGTCAGAGGTCAGGGCTCAGTGTATTTGAGGGCTCAGTGTCTTTGGGGTGTCAGTGTCTATGGCATCAGGGGTCAGGGGTCAGTGTCTTTGGGAAGTCAGGGGTCAGAGGGGTCAGTGCCTTTGGGCTCAGTGGTCAGTGGCTTGGGGGGGGTCAGTACCTTTGTGGTCAGGGGTCAGAGGGGTCAGGGGTCAGAGATCAGTGTATTTGAGGGGTCAGTGTCTTTGGGGTCAGAGGTCAGTGGCTTTGGGGTCAGTGGTCAGTGGCTTTGGGGGGATCAGTACCTTTGTGGTCAGGGGTCAGTGGCTTTGGGGTCAGGGGTCAGGGGTCAGAGGTCAGTGTATTTGAGGGGTCAGTGTCTTTGGGGTCAGGGGTCAGTACCTTTGGGGTCAGGGGTCAGTACCTTTGGGGTCAGGGGTCACTGTGTTTGGGGGGTCAGTACCTTTGTGGTCAGAGGTCAGAGGGGTCAGAGTGGTCAGGGGTCAGAGGGGTCAGAGGTCAGAGGGGTCAGAGATCAGAGGTCAGAGGTCAGGGCTCAGTGTCTTTGGGGCGTCAGTGTCTATGGCATCAGGGGTCAGGGGTCAGTGGCTTGGGGGGTCAGTGCCTTTGTGGTCAGGGGTCAGAGGGGTCAGGGGTCAGAGATCAGTGTCTTTGGGGTGTCAGTGTCTTTGTGGTCAGGGGTCAGGGGTCAGAGGTCAGGGCTCAGTGTCTTTGGGGTGTCAGTGTCTATGGCATCAGGGGTCAGGGGTCAGTGGCTTGGGGGGTCAGTGCCTTTGTGGTCAGGGGTCAGAGGGGTCAGGGGTCAGAGATCAGTGTCTTTGGGGTGTCAGTGTCTTTGTGGTCAGGGGTCAGGGGTCAGAGGTCAGGGCTCAGTGTCTTTGGGGTGTCAGTGTCTATGGCATCAGGGGTCAGGGGTCAGTGGCTTGGGGGGTCAGTACCTTTGGGGTCAGGGGTCAGAGGGGTCAGAGGTCAGAGATCAGTGTCTTTGGGGTGTCAGTGTCTATGGGGTCAGGGGTCAGTGGCTTTGGGGTCAGGGGTCAGAGGGGTCAGTGTCTTTGGGTTCAGTGGTCAGTGGCTTTGGGGGGGTCAGTGTCTTTGGGGTCAGGGGTCAGGGGTCAGTGGCTTTGGGGTGTCAATGTCTTTGGGGTCAGGGGTCAGGGGTCAGTGGCTTTGGGGGGATCAGTACCTTTGTGGTCAGGGGTCAGTGGCTTTGGGGTCAGGGGTCAGGGGTCAGAGGTCAGTGTATTTGAGGGGTCAGTACCTTTGGGGTCAGAGGTCAGTACCTTTGGGGTCAGGGGTCAGTGGCTTTGGGGGTTCAGAGCTTAGTGGCTTGGGGGGGGTCAGTGTCTTTGGGGTCAGGGGTCAGAGGTCAGGGGTCAGAGGTCAGGAATCAGTGTATTGGGGGGTCAGTGGCTTTGGGGGTTCAGTGGTCAGTGGCTTGGGGGGGTCAGTGTCTTTGGGGTCAGGGGTCAGGGGTCAGTGTATTTGGGGGGTGTCTTTGGGGTCAGGGGTCAGTGGTCAGTGGCTTTGGGGTCAGTGGTCAGTGTCTTTGGGAAGTCAGTGGTCAGTGTCTTTGGGGTCAGGGGTCAGAGGTCAGAGGTCAGGGCTCAGAGGTCAGGGCTCAGTGTCTTTGGGGCGTCAGTGCCTTTGGGGTCAGTGGTCAGTAGTCAGTGGCTTTGGGGGGGTCAGTACCTTTGTGGTCAGAGGTCAGAGGGGTCAGGGGTCAGAGATCAGTGTCTTTGGGGTGGTCAGTATCTTTGGGGTCAGGGGTCAGACGGGTCAGGGGTCAGTGGCTTTGGGGTCAGGGGTCAGAGGGGTCAGTGTCTTTGGGTTCAGTGGTCAGTGGCTTGGGGGTGTCAGTGTCTTTGGGGTCAGGGGTCAGGGGTCAGTGGCTTTGGGGGGGGTCAGTACCTTTGGGGTCAGTACCTTTGGGGTCAGGGGTCAGTGTCTTTGGGGTCAGAGGTCAGTGGCTTTGGGGGGGTCAGTACCTTTGGGGTCAGTGGTCAGTGTCTTTGGGGTCAGGGGTCAGAGGTCAGAGGGGTCAGAGGTCAGAGATCAGTGTCTTTGGGGTGTCAGTGTTTATGGGGTCAGTGGTCAGTGGCTTTGGGGTCAGGGGTCAGAGGGGTCAGTGTCTTTGGGGTCAGGGATCAGAGGTCAGTGTCTTTGGGGTCAGTACCTGTGGGGTCAGTACCTTTGGGGTCAGGGGTCAGTGTCTTTGGGGCCAGAGGTCAGAGGTCAGAGGTCAGGGCTCAGTGTCTTTGGGGCGTCAGTGTCCATGGCATCAGTGGTCAGTGGTCAGTGGCTTTGCGGTCAGTGGTCACTGTATTTGGGGGGTCAGTACCTTTGTGGTCAGAGGGGTCAGAGGGGTCAGAGGGGTCAGAGGTCAAAGGTCAAAGGTCACGCCGTGCCCCCCCAGGCGGCCCCCGAGCGGCGGCGCGAGGCGGAGCTGGAGGCGTCGCTGGGCCGGCAGCGCGTGGCCGCCCTGTGCCGGCAGCTGGGCCGGCTGCAGGACGAGGCCAGCGCCGCCCAGAGGGAGCTGGCCCGGGCACACGAGGCGGGGGCCAAGCTGCAGAGGGACCTCAAGGAGGTGAGAATGGGATAAAAACCGGGAAAAACGGGAAAAAACGGGGAAAAAATGGGAAAAAACGGTGAAAAAATGGGAAAAAAAGGCGAAAAAATGGGCAAAAATGGACAAAACCGGCGTCAAACTGGGAGGGTTTTAACCCAAACTGGGAGCTGGCCCGGGCACACGAGGCGGGTGCCAAGCTCCAGAGGGACCTCAAGGAGGTGAGATTTGGGAGGAAAAAGGGGGAAAATGGGAAAAAACGGGGAAAAAATGGTGAAAAAATGGCAAAAAACGGTGAAAAAATGGGAAAAAATGGTGAAAAACGGGGAGAAAATGGGAGGTTTTTAAACCCAAACTGGGAGGGAATGGTTGTCCCAAATGCCCCCAATGTCCCCACTGTCCCTGCTGTCCCCAACGCCCCCAAAGCCCCCAAATGTCCCCAACATCTCCAATGTCCCCAATCCCCCCAGTGTCCCCAATCCCCAGTGTCCCCAAATGTCCCTGATGTCCCCAATGTCCCCAATGTCCCCAATCTCTCCGATGTCCCCACTGTCCCTGCTGTCCCCGATGTCCCCAACATCCCCAGCTGTCCCCAATGTCCCCCGATGTCCCCAATGTCCCCAATCCCCCAATCCCCCTGATGTCCCCACTGTCCCCAAATGTCCCCATTGTCCCCAATGTCCCCAACATCCCCAATGTCCCCAATGTCTCAAATGTCCCCAAATGTCCCCAATGTCCCCAAATCCCCCAAATGTCCCCAATCCTTCCAATGTCCCTGCTGTCCCCAATGTCCCCAATGTCCCCAACACTGCCAAATGTCCCTGTTGTCCCCAGTGTCCCCGAAGCCCCCAGATGTCCCCGCTGTCCCCAGTGTCCCCAGCTGTCCCCAGTGTCCCCAACTGTCCCCAGATGTCCCAGCTGTCCCCAGCTGTCCCCAGCTGTCCCCAAATGCCCCCAAAGCCTCCAAATGTCCCCAAATGTCCCCACTGTCCCTGCTGTCCCCACTGTCCCCCAATGTCCCCAATGTCCCCAACGTCCCCAAATGTCCCCAATGTCCCTGATGTCACCAATGTCCCCAGTGTCCCCAGCTGTCCCCAGCTGTCCCCAAATGTCCCCAAATCCCCCAAATGTCCCTGCTGTCCCCAAAGCCCCCAGGTGTCCCCAGCTGTCCCCAAATGTCCCTAAAGCCCCCAAATGTCCCCAACTGTCCCCAATCCCCCCAATGTCCCTGTTGTCCCCAGTGTCCCCAGATGTCCCCGCTGTCCCCAGCTGTCCCTGCTGTCCCCATTGTCCCCAGTGTCCCCAGCTGTCCCCAGCTGTCCCCAGCTGTCCCCAGTGTTCCCAGCTGTCCCCAGCTGTCCCCAACGTCCCCAACGTCCCCAAATGTCCCCAATGTCCCCAACATCCCCAATGTCCCCAATGTCCCCAATGCCCCCAAATGTCTCCAAATGTCCCCAATCCCCCCAATGTCCCCAAATGTCCCCAGCTGTCCCCAAATGTCCCCAGATGTCCCCGATGTCCCTGCTGTCCCCAGCTGTCCCCAGCGTCCCCAATGTCCCTGCTGTCCCCAAAGCCCCAAATGTCCCTGTTGTCCCCAGTGTCCCCAAATGTCCCCAAATGTCCCCACTGTCCCTGCTGTCCTCACTGTCCCCCAATGTCCCCAAAGACCCCAACGCCCCCAACACCCCCAAATGTCTCCAAATGTCCCCAATCCCCCCAATGTCCCCAATGTCCCCAAATGTCCCCAACATCCCCAGCTGTCCCCAGATGTCCCCAATGTCCCCGATGTCCCCAAAGCCCCCAGATGTCCCCAATGTCCCCAACATCCCCACTGTCCCCAAATGTCCCCATTGTCCCCAGATGTCCCCAATGTCCCCTCTGTCCCCTCACTGTCCCCAATGTCCCCAACGTCCCCAACGTCCCCAATCCCCCCAATACCCCCAGATGTCCCAGCTGTCCCCGTGGCTGTCCCCAGTGTCCCCAAATGTCCCCAAATGTCCCCAAATGTCCCCAAATGTCCCCAATCCCCCAAAACCCCAGCTGTCTGCAAATGTCCCCATTGTCCCCAATGTCCCCAATATCTCCAAATGTCCCCAATGTCCCTGATGTCCCCAACTGTCCCCAATGTCCCCAATCCCCCCAATCCCCCCGATGTCCCCACTGTCCCCAAATGTCCCCAGCTGTCCCCAGTGTCCCCAGTGTCCCCAGTGTCCCCAGCTGTCCCCAGTGTCCCCAAATGCCCCCAAATGTCCCCAAATGTCCCCATTGTCCCCAGATGTCCCCAATGTCCCCTCTGTCCCCTCACTGTCCCCAACGTCCCCAACATCCTCAATGTCCCCAATGTCCCCAACATCCCCTGATGTCCCCAATGTCCCAAATGTCCCCATTATCCCCAAATGTCCCCAATGTCCCCAATGTCCCCAACATCCCCAACGTCCCCAATGTCCCAAATGTCCCCAGATGTCCCCAATGTCCCTGCTGTCCCCAATGTCCCCAAATGTCCCCACATGTTCCGAATCCCCCAAAACCCCAGCTGTCCCCAAATGTCCCCAATGTCCCTGCTGTCCCCCAGTGTCCCCAGTGTCCCCAGCTGTCCCCAGTGTCCCCAGTGTCCCCAGCTATCCCCAGCTGTCCCCAGCTGTCCCCAGCTGTCCCCAAATGTCCCGAATCCCCCAAAACCCCAGCTGTCCCCAAATGTCCCCATTGTCCCCAACACCCCCAAATGTCCCCAATGTCCCCAATGTCCCCAGTGTCCCCAGTGTCCCCAGTGTCCCCAATGTCCCCAATCCCCCCAATGTCCCCAAAGCCCCCAAAGCCCCCCAATGTCCCCAGGTGTCCCCACATGTCCCTGCTGTCCCCAGCTGTCCCCAGCTGTCCCCAGCTGTCCCCAATGTCCCCAACATCCCCAGTGTCCCCAGCTGTCCCCAGCTGTCCCCAGCTGTCCCCAGTGTCCCCAGCTGTCCCCAACATCCCCAGTGTCCCCAACATCCCCAGTGTCCCCAACACCCCCAGCTGTCCCCAGTGTCCCCAGCTGTCCCCAGCTGTCCCCAGCTGTCCCCAATGTCCCCAGTGTCCCCAGCTGTCCCCGTGTCTGTCCGCAGGCGCTGGCGCAGCGGGAGGACATGGAGGAGCGCATCACCACGCTGGAGCGGCGCTACCTGAGCGCCCAGCGCGAGGCCACCTCGCTGCACGACGCCAACGACCGCCTGGAGAACGAGCTGGCCAGCAAGGAGTCCCTGTACCGACAGGTGAGACACCTGGGGACACCTGGGCACACCTGGGGACAGCTGGGGACACCTGGGGACACCTGGGACACAGCTGGGGATACACCTGGGATTGAGGGGACACACCTGGGACACAGCTGGGATACACCTGGGGACACCTGGGGATACACCTGGGATAGAGGGGATACACCTGGGATAGAGGGGACACAGCTGGAGAACGAGCTGGCCAGCAAGGAGTCCCTGTACCGACAGGTGAGGCACACCTGGGCACACCTGGGGACAGCTGGGGATAGAGGGGACACACCTGGGGACACACCTGGGCACACCTGGGGACACCTGGGATAGAGGGGATACACCTGGGATAGAGGGGACACAGCTGGAGAACGAGCTGGCCAGCAAGGAGTCCCTGTACCGACAGGTGAGACACACCTGGGCACACACCTGGGGCACACCTGGGGATACACTTGGGGCATTGGGGATACACCTGGGATACACCTGGGGTTGAGGGAACACACCTGGAGAACGAGCTGGCCAGCAAGGAGTCCCTGTACAGACAGGTGAGGCACACCTGGGCACACCTGGGCACACCTGGGGACACCTGGGATACACCTGGGGACACCTGGGATACACCTGGGCACACCTGGGAACACCTGGGAACATTGGGGACATTGGGGATACACCTGGGATACACCTGGAGAACAAGCTGGCCAGCAAGGAGTCCCTGTACAGACAGGTGAGACACACCTGGGGACACCTCAGGATACACCTGGGGCTCCTGGGCACACCTGGGGATACACCTGGGATAGAGGGGATACACCTGGGACACACCTGGGGACACCTGGGGACAACTGGGATAGAGGGGACACAGCTGGAGAACGAGCTGGCCAGCAAGGAGTCCCTGTACCGACAGGTGAGGCACCTGGGGACACACCTGGGGATACACCTGGGGACACCTGGGACACACCTGGGCACACCTGGGGATAGAGGGGATACACCTGGGACACACCTGGGGACACCTGGGGACAACTGGGATAGAGGGGACACAGCTGGAGAACGAGCTGGCCAGCAAGGAGTCCCTGTACAGACAGGTGAGACACCTGGGGATACCTGGGGACACCTGAGCACACCTGGGGACACCTGAGCACACCTGGGGACAGCTGGGGATACACCTGGGATACACCTGGGCACACCTGGGCACACCTGGGGATACACCTGGGCACACCTGGGATAGAGGGGACACACCTGGGACACAGCTGGGGACATTGGGGACATTGGGGATACACCTGGGACACACCTGGAGAACGAGCTGGCCAGCAAGGAGTCCCTGTACCGACAGGTGAGACACACCTGGGGACACCTGGGGCACCTGGGATACACCTGGGGGCATTGGGGACATTGGGGACACACCTGGGGATACACCTGGGGACACCTGGGCACACCTGGGGACATTGGGGACATTGGGGACACACCTGGGGACACACCTGGGCACACCTGGGCACACCTGGGGGCATTGGGGACATTGGGGACACACCTGGGGACACACCTGGGCACACCTGAGGACACAACAATTGATGTCCCCCCCACATCCCCTGTCCCCTGATGGCCCCATGTGCAACCCTCACATCCCTGTCCCCAATGTCCCCAACGTCCCCAATGCCCAAAAATGTCCTCGATGTCCCAAATCCCCCCATGTCCCCAATGTCCCCAATGTCCCCGATGTCCCCAATGTCCCCGATGTCCCCAATGCCCAAAAATGTCCTCGATGTCCCAAATCCCCCCATGTCCCCAATGTCCCCGATGTCCCCAATGTCCCCAACACCCCTGCTGTCCCCAATCCCTCTGATGTCCCCGCTGTCCCCAGAGCAAGGAGAAGGGCCGGCAGCTGCAGGAGTGGCTGGAGCACACCTGATGTCCCCATGTCCCCAACACCCCTGCTGTCCCCAATCCCTCTGATGTCCCCAATGTCCCCATGTCCCCAACGTCCCCAACACCCCCGATGTCCCCAATGTCCCCAATGTCCCCAATCCCTCTGATGTCCCCAATGTCCCCAACACCCCTGATGTCCCCAACACCCCTGATGTCCCCATGTCCCCAACGTCCCCAACGTCCCCAATGTCCCCAATGTCCCTGACGTCCCCGATGTCCCCGATGTCCCCAATGTCCCCAATGTCCCCAATGTCCCTGATGTCCCTGATGTCCCTGATGTCCCCATGTCCCCAGTGCCCCTGCTGTCCCCAATCCCTCTGATGTCCCCAATGTCCCCAATGTCCCCAATGTCCCCGTGATGTCCCCTGTGGTGTCCCCAGAGCGAGGAGAAGGGCCGGCAGCTGCAGGAGTGGCTGGAGGACGCCTGATGTCCCCATGTCCCCATGTCCCCAACATCCCCGATGTCCCCAATCCCTCTGATGTCCCCAACGTCCCCAACACCCCCAATGTCCCTGATGTCCCTGATGCCCCTGCTGTCCCCAATCCCTCTGATGTCTCCAATGTCCCCAACGTCCCTGATGTCCCCAACACCCCTGCTGTCCCTGATGTCCCCATGTCCCCATGTCCCCAACATCCCCGATGTCCCCAATCCCTCTGATGTCCCCGATGTCCCCGATGTCCCCAATGTCCCCGTGATGTCCCCAGAGCGAGGAGAAGGGCCGGCAGCTGCAGGAGTGGCTGGAGAACGCCTGATGTCCCCGATGTCCCCAACACCCCTGATGTCCCCGATGTCCCCGATGTCCCCAACACCCCCAATGTCCCCAATGTCCCCCGTGGTGTCCCCAGAGCGAGGAGAAGGGCCGGCAGCTGCAGGAGTGGCCGGAGGACACCTGATGTCCCCAATGTCCCCATGTCCCCAGTGCCCCTGCTGTCCCCAATCCCTCTGATGTCCCCGATGTCCCCAATGTCCCCTGTGGTGTCCCCAGAGCGAGGAGAAGGGCCGGCAGCTGCAGGAGTGGCTGGAGGACGCCTGATGTCCCCATGTCCCTGCTGTCCCCAATGTCCCTGCTGTCCCCAATCCCTCTGATGTCCCCAACATCCCCGATGTCCCCAATGTCCCCAATGTCCCCAGAGCGAGGAGAAGGGCCGGCAGCTGCAGGAGTGGCCGGAGCACACCTGATGTCCCCGTGTCCCTGATGTCCCCAATGTCCCTGATGTCCCCAATCCCCTCAATGTCCCTGATGTCCCCAACACCCCCGATGTCCCCAATGTCCCTGTGATGTCCCCGCTGTCCCCAGAGCGAGGAGAAGGGCCGGCAGCTGCAGGAGTGGCTGGAGGACACCGTGTCCCTGATGTCCCCAATGTCCCCAATCCCCCCAACACCCCCAATGTCCCCATGTCCCCAACACCCCCAATGTCCCCAATGTCCCCGTGATGTCCCCGCTGTCCCCAGAGCGAGGAGAAGGGCCGGCAGCTGCAGGAGTGGCTGGAGAACGCCTGATGTCCCCGATGTCCCCAACACCCCCAATGTCCCCAATGTCCCCGATGTCCCCAATGTCCCCGATGTCCCCAATGTCCCCGATGTCCCCAATGTCCCCGATGTCCCCAATGTCCCCTGTGGTGTCCCCAGAGCGAGGAGAAGGGCCGGCAGCTGCAGGAGTGGCTGGAGGACGCCAAGGCCAAGCTGCAGCTGACCCTGCAGAAAGCCGAGACGCTGCCCGAGATCGAGGCCCAGCTGGCCCAGAGGGTGGCCGCGCTCACCAAGGTGGGCAAGGGGGGATTTGGGGGGGGGTTTGGGGGGAGTTTTGGGGGGGTTTGGGGGGTGTCGAGGAGTTTTGGGGAGTCTCGGGGGGATTTGGGGGAGTTTTGGGGGAGTTTGGGGGGGGCTTGAGGGGATTTGGGGGGGTCTTGGAGGGAGTTTTGGGGGGATTTGGGGGGGGCTTGAGGGGATTTGGGGGGGTCTCGGGGGGATTTGGAGGAGTTTGGGGGAGTTTTGGGGGGTCTCGGGGGAATTTGGGGGGGTTTGGGGGGATTTGGGGGGAGTTTTGGGGGGGATTTGGGGGGAGTTTTGGGGGGATTTGGGGGAGTTTTTGGGGGTTTATGGGAGTTTTGAGGGGATTTGGGGGAGTTTGGGGGAGTTTTGGGGGGATTTGGGGGAGTTTTGGGGGGTCTCAGGGCGATTTGGGGGAATTTTGGGGGGCTTGAGGGGATTTGGGGGAGTTTTGGGGGGATTTGGGGGAATTTGGGGGGGTCTTAGGGGATTTGGGGGAGTTTTGGGGGGGTTTGGGGGGATTTATGGGAGTTTTGGGGGGATTTGGGGGAGTTTAGGGGGGATTTGGGGAAGTTTGGGGGGGTCTCAGGGGGATTTGGGGGGAGTTTGGGGGGATCCTGAGGGGTTTTGGGAGGATTTGGGGGGATTTGGGGGAGTTTTGGGGGGGGGCTTGAGGGGGTTTGGGGGAGTTCTGCGGGGTTCTTGAGGGGGTTTTAGGGGTGTTGAGGGGTTTTGGGGGGATTTGGAGAAGTTTTGGGGGGGCTTGAAGAGGTTTTGGGGGAGTTTTGGGGGGCTTGAGGGGATTTGGGGGAGTCTTAGGGGGTCTTGGGGGGATTTGGGGGAGTTTTGGGGCATTTGGGGGAGTTTTGGGGGTTCTTGGGGGGATTTATGGGAGTTTTGGGGGGATTTGGGGGAGTTTCGGGGGAATTTTGGGGGGATCTTGAGGGGGTTCTGGGGGTGATTTGGGGGGCGGGGTCTTGGGGCTCTTCAGGTGGGTTTGGGGTCTGGGAGAGTCCTGAGGGAGTTGTCCCCAAAAGTCCCCAAATGTCCCCAAATCCCCAAATCCCCAAAAATCCCCAAAATCCCCCAAATCCCCAAATGTCCCCAAATGTCCCCAATGTCCCCAAATGTCCCCAAAATCCCCAATGTCCCCAAATGTCCCCAAATGTCCCCAAATGTCCCCAATGTCCCCAATGTCCCAAATGTCCCCAAATGTCCCCAAAATCCCCAATGTCCCCAATGTCCCCAAATGTCCCCAATGTCCCAAAATCCCCAAAAATCCCCAAATGTCCCCAATGTCCCCAAATGTCCCAAATGTCCCCAATGTCCCCAAAATCCCCAAATATCCCCAAAATCCCCAAATGTCCCCAAATGTCCCCAATGTCCCCGCTGTCCCCAATGTCTCCAATGTCCCCAAATGTCCCCAATGTCCCCAATGTTCCCAATGTCCCCAAATGTCCCCAATGTCCCCAATGTCCCCAATGTCCCCAAATGTCCCCAATGTCCCCAATGTCCCCAAATGTCCCCAATGTCCCAAAATCCCCAAAAATCCCCAAATGTCCCCAATGTCCCCAAATGTCCCCAATGTCCCAAAATCCCCAAAAATCCCCAAATGTCCCCAATGTCCCCAATGTCCCCAATGTCCCAAAATCCCCAAAAATCCCCAAATGTCCCCAATGTCCCCAATGTCCCAAATGTCCCCAATGTCCCCAATGTCCCAAATGTCCCCAATGTCCCCAAATGTCCCCAAATGTCCCCAAATGTCCCCAGGCCGAGGAGCGCCACGGGAATTTCGAGGAGCGGCTGCGGCAGCTGGAGACCCAACTGCAGGAGAAGAACCAGGAGCTGCAGAGGGTGGGGCACCCGAAAATGGGGAATCCCAAAAATGGGGACACCCAAAAGTGGGGGCACCCCAAAAAACGAAACCCTAAAACAGGGACACCCCGAAAACGGGGACACCCCAAAAATGGGGAATCCCAAAAATGGGAAATCCCAAAAACGGGGACACCCAAAAATGGGGAATCCCAAAAATGGGGGCACCCCGAAAACCGGGACACCCAAAAACGGGGAATCCCAAAATGGGGGCACCCCAAAAATGGGGGCACCCCAAAAATGGGGACACCCTGAAAACGGGGACACCCAAATTTGGGGACACCCGAAAATGGGGAATCCCAAAAATGGGAATCCCAAAAATGGGGAAATCCCAAAAATGGGAAAATCCCCAAAATGGGAAAACCCCCAAAATGGGGGCACCCCGAAAACGGGGACACCCAAATTTGGGGACACCCCAAAAACACGAAACCCAAAAATGGGGAAACCCCAAAAATGGGGGCACCCCAAAAAAACGAAACCCTAAAACAGGGACATCCCAAAAATGGGGGAAACCCCAAAAATGGGGAATCCCAAAAATGGGGGCACCCAGAAAACAGGGACACCCCAAAAACATGAAACCCAAAAATGGGGACACCCCGAAAATGGGGGCACCCTGAAAACACGAAACCCAAAAATGGGGGCACCCTGAAAACGGGGACACCCAAAACCGGGGAATCCCAAAAATGGGAAATTCCAAAAATGGGGAATCCCAAAACAGGGACACCCCGAAAATGGGGAATCCCAAAAATGGGGAAACCTCAAAAATGGGGAATCCCGAAAATGGGAAATCCCAAAAATGGGGAATCCCAAAAATGGGGACACCCCGAAAACGGGGACAGCCCAAAAATGGGAAATCCCAAAAATGGGGCATCCCAAAAATGGGGACACCCCAAAAACTGGGACACCCTGAAAACGGGGACATCCCAAAAATGGGAAACCCCAAAAATGGGGACACCCCAAAAACACGAAACCCAAAAATGGGGACACCTCGAAAATGGGGACACCCCAAAAATGGGGAATCCCAAAAATGGGGGCACCTCAAAAATGGGGAATCCCAAAAATGGGAAATCCCAAAAATGGGGAAACCCAAAAACGGGGAATCCCAAAAATGGGGAATCCCAAAATGGGGGCACCCTGAAAACAGGGACACACTGAAAATGGGAATCCCAAAAATGGGGAATCCCAAAAATAGGGGCACCCCGAAAATGGGGAATCCTAAAATGGGGAATCCTAAAATGGGGAATCCCAAAAATGGGGAAACCCCGGAAATGGGGAATCCCAAAAATGGGGAAACCCCAAAAATGGGGAATCCCAAAAATGGGGGCACCCAAAAATGGGAAAATTCCGAAAACAGGGGCACCCCAAAAATGGGGATACCCGAAAATGGGGGCACCCCGAAAATGGGAAATCCCAAAAATGGGGAACCCCAAAAATGGGAAATTCCAAAAATGGGGGCACCCCAAAAATGGGGACACCCTGAAAACGGGGAATCCAAAAAATGGGGAAACCCCAAAAATGGGGGCACCCCAAAAATGGGAAATCCCAAAAATGGGAAATCCCAAAAATGGGGACACCCCGAAAACGGGGACATCCCAAAAATGGGGGCACTCCAAAAATGGGGACATCCCAAAAACGGGGAATCCCAAAAATGGGAAATCCCCAAAACAGGGAAACCCCAAAAATGGGGAATCCCAAAAATGGGGACACCCCAAAAAAACGAAACCCGAAAACAGGGACACCCTGAAAACACGAAACCCAAAAATGGGGGCACCCCGAAAACGGGGACACCCAAAAACGGGGAATCCCAAAAATGGGGAATCCCAAAACAGGGACACCCCGAAAATGGGGAAATCCCAAAAACACAAAACCCAAAACTGGGGACACCCCAAAAATGGGAAATCCCAAAAATGAGGAATCCAAAAATGGGGAATCCCAAAAATGAGGAATCCAAAAATGGGGAATCCCAAAAATGGGAAATTGCAAAAATGGGGAATCCCAAAAACAAGGACACCCCGAAAATGGGAAATCCCAAAAATGGGGGCACTCCGAAAATGGGAAATCCCCAAAACGGGGAATCCCAAAAACAGGGACACCCCAAAAATGGGAAATCCCAAAAATGGGGACACCCCGAAAACAGAGACATCCCAAAAATGGGGAATCCCAAAAATGGGAACATCCCAAAAATGGGGGCACCCAACCCCAATTTTGGGGTCCCCAACCCGAATTTGGGGGTCCCCAAACCCGAATTTTGGGGTCCCCAACCCAAATTTTGGGGTCCCAAACCCAAATTTTGGGCTCCCAAACCCGAATTTTGGGGTCCTCAAACCCGAATTTTGGGGTCCCGAGCCCAAATTTTGGGGTCCCGAGCCGAAATTTTGGGGTCCCCAAACCCGAATTTGGGGGTCCCCAACCCGAATTTGGGGTCCTGAGCCCAAATTTTGCAGTCCCCAACCCAAATTTTGGGGTCCCCAACCCAAATTTCGGGCTCCCAAACCCGAATTTTGTCCCCAAACCCAAGTTTTGTGTTCCCGAGCCCAAATTTTGGGGTCCCAATCCCTAATTTGGGGGTCCCAAACCCAAATTTGGGGTCCCCAACCCTAATTTTGGGGTCCCCAACCTGAATTTTGGGGTCCTGAACCCGAATTTTGTCCCCAAACCCGAATTTTGGGATTCCCAACCCAAATTTGGAGTCCCCGAACCCGAATTTTGGGGTCCCAAACCTAAATTTCGGGCTCCCAAACCCGAATTTTGCCCCCAAACCCAAATTTTGGGGTCCCAAACCCGAATTTTGGGCTCCCAAACCCGAATTTGAGGGTCTCCAACCCGAATTTTGGGGTCCTGAACCCGAATTTGAGGGTCTCCAACCCAAATTTGGGGTCCCCAACCCGAATTTTGGGGTCCTGAACCCGAATTTGAGGGTCTCCAACCCAAATTTGGGGTCCCAAACCCGAATTTTGGACTCCCAAACCCGAATTTGAGGGTCCCGAACCCGAATTTTGGGTCCCGGCAGGCGCGGCAACGGGAGAAGATGAACGACGAGCACAACAAGCGGCTCTCGGAGACCGTGGATCGGCTGCTGAGCGAGAGCAACGAGCGGCTGCAGCTGCACCTCAAGGAGAGGATGGGGGCACTGGAGGAGAAGGTGGGGGGGTCCCCCAAAAATTTGGGAGGGTCCCCGAAAAATTTGGGGGGTCCTGGAAAAAATTTGGGGGAATTTGGGGGGATTTTGGGGGATTTTGAGGGAGTTTTGGGGTCTGGGGTGGTTCCAGTTGCATCTCGAGGAGGGGATGGGGGCCCTGGAGGAGAAATTTGGGGGGTCTCCAAAAAATTTGGGGGAGTCCCCGAAAAATTTGGGGGGTCCTGGAAAAAATTTGGGGCAGTTTTGGGGGGATTTGGGGGAGTTTTGGGGGAGTTTTGGGGTCTGAGGTCGCTCCTGCTGCACCTCAAGGAGAGGATGGGGGCGCTGGAGGAGAAGGTGGGGGGGTCCCCAAAAATTTGGGGGGGTCCCGAAAAATTTGGGGGGTCCCTGAAAAATTTGGGGGGGTCCCTGAAAAATTTGGGGGGGCCTGGGATAAATTTCGAAGGGTTTGGGGGGGATTTTGGGGGTGTTTTGGGGGATTTTGGGGGTCTGGGGTCGCTCCTGCTGCACCTCAAGGAGGGGATGGGGGCGCTGGAGGAGAAGGTGGGGGGGCCCCCAAAAATTTGGGGGGGTCCCCGAAAAATTTGGGGCATTTTGGAAAAAATTTGGGGCATTTTGGAAAAAATTTGGGGGAGTTTTGGGGCTGTTTGGGTGAATTTTGGGGGTCCTGGGGGGTCTGAGGTGGTTTCAGCTGCAGCTCGAGGAGGGGATGGGGACGCTGGAGGAGAAATTTGGGGGTCCCCGAAAAATTTGGGGGGGTCTTCTAAAAATTTGGGGGGTTTTTGAAGGGATTTGGGGGAGTTTTGGGGGAGTTTTGGGGTCTGGGGTGGTTTCGGTTGAGCCTCAAGGAGAGGATGGGGGCGCTGGAGGAGAAATTTGGGGGTCCCCAAAAAATTTGGTGGGGGTCCCTGAAAAATTTGGGGGGGTCCTGGAAAAAATTTGGGGGGTCCTGGGATGAATTTTAAAGGGGTTTGGGGGGGATTTTGGGGGATTTTGGGGGTCTGAGGTCACTCCTGCTGTAGTTCGAGGAGAGGATGGGGGCGCTGGAGGAGAAATTTGGGGGTCCCCGAAAATTGGGGGGGGTCCCCGAAAAAATTTGGGGGGTCCTGGAAGAAATTTGGGGGAATTTTGGGGGGATTTGGGGGAGTTTTGGGGTCTGGGATGGTTTTGGTTGTGCCTCAAGGAGGGGATGGGGGCGCTGGAGGAGAAATTTGGGGGGGTCTCCGAAAAATTTGGGGGGTCCTGGAAGAAATTTGGGGCAGTTTTGGGGGGATTTGGGGGAGTTTTGGGGGATTTTGAGGGGGCTTGGGGGAATTTTGGGGGTCTGGGGTCACTCCTGCTGTAGTTCGAGGAGAGGATGGGGGCGCTGGAGGAGAAGGTGGGGGGGTCCCCAAAAATTTGGGGGGGTCCCGAAAAATTTGGGGCGTTTGGGAAGGGATTTGGGGGAGTTTTGGGGTCTGGGATGGTTTCGGTTGTGCCTCAAGGAGGGGATGGGGGCGCTGGAGGAGAAATTTGGGGGGGTCTCCGAAAAATTTGGGGGGTCCTGGAAAAAATTTGGGGGGGCTCCCCAAAAATTTTGGGGGGGTCCTCGAAAAATCTGGGGAGTCCTGGGATAAATTTCGAGGGGTTTGGGGGGATTTTGGGGGATTTTGGGGGATTTTGGGGGTCTGGGGTCGCTCCTGCTGCACCTCAAGGAGAGGATGGGGGCGCTGGAGGAGAAGGTGAGGGGGTCCCAAAAAATTTTGGGGGGTCCCCGAAAAATTTGGGGGGTCCTGGAAGAAATTTGGGGCAGTTTTGGGGGGGTTTGGGGGGGATTTTGGGGGGATTTTGGGGGAGTTTCGGGGTCTGAGGTGGCTCCAGCTGCACCTTAAAGAGAGGATGGGGGCGCTGGAGGAGAAGGTGGGGGGGTCCCCAAAAATTTGGGGGGGTCCCGGAAAAATTTGGGACGTTTTGGAAAAAATTTGGGGGAATTTTGGGGGATTTTGGGGGATTTTGGGGGAGTTTTAGGGGAGTTTTGGGGTCTGGGGTGGTTTTGGTTGAGCCTCAAGGAGGGGATGGGCACCCTGGAGGAGAAATTTGGGGGTCACCAAAAAATTTGGTGGGGGTCCTCGAAAAATTTGGGGGGTCCCTGAAAAATTTGGGGGGTTTTGAAAAAAATTTGGGGGAATTTGGGGGGATTTTGGGGGATTTTGAGGGAGTTTTGGGGTCTGGGGTGGTTCCAGTTGCATCTTGAGGAGAGGATGGGGGCCCTGGAGGAGAAATTTGGGGGGTCTCCGAAAAATTTGGGGGGGTCCTCGAAAAATTTGGGGGTCCTGAGATAAATTTGGGGGGTTCCCGAAAAATTTGGGGGGTCCTGGGATAAATTTTGAAGGGTTTGGGGGGATTTTGGGGGGATTTTGGGGAGTTTTGGGGGAGTTTTGGGGTCGGAGGTCGCTCCTGCTGCAGCTCGAGGAGGGAATGGGGGCCCTGGAGGAGAAATTTGGGGGTCCTCGAAAAATTTGGGGGAGGTCCCCCAAAAATTTGGGGGGGTCCCCGAAAAAATTTGGGGCGTTTTGGAAGGGATTTGGGGGAATTTTGGGGGGAATTTGGGGGCAGTTTTAGGGGAGTTTTGGGGTCTGGGGTGGTTACAGTTGCATCTCGAGGAGGGGATGGGGGCGCTGGAGGAGAAATCTGGGGGGTCCCCGAAAAATTTCGGGGGTCCTGGAAGAAATTTGGGGCAGTTTTGGGGGGGTTTGGGGGGATTTTGGGGGATTTTCAGGGGGCTTGGGGGAATTTTGGGGGTCTGGGGTCGCTCCTGCTGCACCTCAAGGAGAGGATGGGGGCGCTGGAGGAGAAGGTGGGGGGGGCCCCCAAAAATTTGGGGGGTACCCGAAAAATTTGGGACGTTTTGGAAAAAATTTGGGGGAATTTCCGGGGATTTTGGGGGATTTTGGGGGATTTGAGGGAGTTTTGGGGTCTGGGGTCGCTCCTGTTGCATCTCAAGGAGGGGATGGGGGCGCTGGAGGAAAAATTTGGGGGGTCCCCCAAAAATTTTGGGGGGTCCCCGAAAAATTGGGGGGGGTCCCCGAAAAATTTGGGGGGTCTTGGGATAAATTTCGAAGGGTTTGGGGGGGATTTGGGGGGATTTTGGGGGAGTTTTGGGGTCTGGGGTCGCTCCTGCTGCACCTCAAGGAGAGGATGGGGGCGCTGGAGGAGAAATTTGGGGGGTCCCCAAAAATTTGGGGTGTCCTGGAAAAAATTTGGGGCAGTTTTGGGGGGATTTGGGGGAATTTCGGGGGATTTTGGGGGATTTTGAGGGAGTTTTGGGGTCTGAGGTGGCTCCAGTTGCACCTCAAGGAGAGGATGGGGGCGCTGGAGGAGAAGGTGGGGGGCCCCAAAAATTTGGGGGGGTCCCCGAAAAAATTTGGGGGGTCCTGGAAAAAATTTGGGGCGTTTTGGAAAGGATTTGGGGGAGTTTCGGGGGATTTTAGGGGAATTTTGGGGCAGTTTTAGGGAGTTTTGGGGTCTGGGGTGGTTCCAGTTGCATCACAAGGAGGGGATGGGCGCCCTGGAGGAGAAATTTGGGGGGTCTCCAAAAAATTTGGGGGGCTCCCCGAAAAATTTGGGGGGTCCTGGGATAAATTTCGAAGGGTTTGGGGGGGGATTTTGGGGGATTTTGGGGAGTTTTGGGGGATTTTGGGGGTCTGGGGTCACTCCTGCTGCAGCTCGAGGAGAGGATGGGGGCCCTGGAGGAGAAATTTGGGGGTCCCCGAAAAATTTGGGGGAGTCCCCGAAAAATTTCGGGGGGATCCCCGAAAAAATTTGGGGCGTTTTGGAAGGGATTTGGGGGAGTTTCGGGGGATTTTGGGGGAATTTTGGGGCAGTTTTAGGGGAGTTTTGGGGTCTGGGGTGGTTCCAGTTGCATCTCGAGGAGGGGATGGGGGCCCTGGAGGAGAAATTTGGGGGGTCTCCAAAAAATTTGGGGGGGTCCTCGAAAAATTTGGGGGGTCCTGAGATAAATTTGGGGGGTTCCCGAAAAATTTGGGGGGTCCTGGGATAAATTTCGAAGGGTTTGGGGGGGGATTTTGGGGGATTTTGGGGAGTTTTGGGGGATTTTGGGGGTCTGGGGTCACTCCTGCTGCAGCTCGAGGAGAGGATGGGGGGCGCTGGAGGAGAAATTTGGGGGTCCCCGAAAAAATTTGGGGGGTCCTGGAAAAAATTTGGAGGTTCCTGAAAAAAATTTAGGGCGGTTTGGGGGGAATTTTTGGGGGTCCTGGGGGTTTTTTGGGGGGTCCCGGGGCAGTTTTTTGGGGTCCCTTTGGGGTTTTTGAGGTCCAGGGGGGATTTTTTGGGGTCCTGGGTGAGGTTTTTGGGGTCCCCAGTGGATTTTTTGGGGTCCCAGGGCGGTTTTTGGGGTTCTGGGGGATTTCCTGGATTGGTTTTTGGGGACCCCGGGGAGATTTTTTGGCGTCCTGGGGGTTTTTGGGGGGGTCCCAGGGGCGTTTTTGGGGGGGGTCCCGGGGGTTTTTTGGGGTCATGGGTTGGTTTTTAGGGTCCCCGAGGGATTTTTGGGGGTCCTGGGGGTTTTTTGGGGGAGTCCCAGGGTGGTTTGGGGGGGGTCTCTGGGGGGATTTTTGGGGTCCTGGGGTCGTTTTTTGGGGTCTCGGAGTGGTTTTTGGGGTCCTGGGTCGGTTTTTTGGGGTCCCGGGTCAGTTTTTGGGGTCCTGGGTCAGTTTTTTGGGGTTCCCGTGGTGGTTTTGGGGGTCCCGGGTGGGTTTTTGGGTTTTTTTTGGAGCCCCCTCCTCATTTCCCGGCCCCCCCAGAACTCGCTGAGCGAAGAAATCGCCAACATGAAGAAAATGCAGGACGAGCTGCTGCTCAACAAGGTCCGGGGGGGATTTTGGGGGGATTTTGGGGGATTTTGGGGGATTTTGGGGGTTTTTGGGATTTTTGGGATTTGGGGGATTTGGGGGGATTTTTTGAGATTTTTTTTAGATTTTTTTGGGGATTTTTTTGAGACTTTTGGGGGATTTTTGGGGATTTTTTTTGAGATTTTTGGGGATTATTTTCCAGATTTTGGGGGAGATTTTAAAAAAAGATTTTTGGGGGATTTTTGGGGATTTTTTGGAGATTTTTAGGGGATTTTTGGGGGATTTTTTTCAGATTTTTTGGGGATTTTTTGAGGTTTTTTGGGGGATTTTGGGTGGATTTTTTGAGATTTTTTTTTTAGATTTTTGGGGGAATTTTTTGGGATTTTTTTTTGGATTTTTTAAAGTTTTTTGAGGATTATTTTCCAGATTTTTTGGGGTTTTTTTTGAAATTTTTTGGGGAATTTTTGGGGATTATTTGAGATTTTTGAGGAATTTTTTTCCAGATTTTTGGGGGTATTTTTGAGATTTTTTTGGAGGATTTTTGGGGATTTTTTGAGATTTTTGAGGATTTTTTTCCCGATTTTTCTGGGTATTTTTGAGATTTTTGGGGGGGATTTTTGGGGATTTTTTGGAGATTTTTGAGGATTATTTCCAGATTTTTTTGGGGTTTTTTTGAAATTTTTTTGGGGGATTTTTGGGGGATTTTTTTTGACATTTCTGAGGATTTTTTTTCGGATTTTTTTTTTTTAAATTTTTTTGGGGATTTTTTTGAGATTTTTGAGGGATTCTTTTCCAGATTTTTTTTGGGATTTAAAAAAAAAATTGGGGATTTTTGGGGATTTTTTGGAGATTTTTAGGGGATTTTTGGGGGATTTTTTCAGATTTTTTTTAGATTTTTTTGAGGTTTTTTGGGGGATTTTGGGTGGATTTTTTGAGATTTTTTTTTAGATTTTTGGGGGATTTTTTTTAGATTTTTGGGGGATTTTTGGGGATTTTTTGAGATTTTTTGGGGATTTTTTGAGGTTTTTTGGGGGATTTTGGGGGGATTTTTTGGGATTTTGTTTAGATTTTTTGGGGGATTTTTTTGAGATTTTTGAGAAATTTTTTTCCAGATTTTTGGGGATTTTTTGTTGAGATTTTTGAGGGGTTTTTTCCAGGTTTTTTTTGGTATTTTTGAGATTTTTTGGGGGGATTTTTGGAGGATTTTTTGAGATTTTTGGGGATTATTTTCCAGATTTTTTTTCGTTTTTTTTTAAATTTTTGGGGCGATTTTTGGGGAATTTTTTTTTTTACATTTCTGAGGATTTTTTTTCAGATTTTTTTGGTTTTTTTTTTTTTTTTGAAATTTTGGGGGGAATTTTGGGGGATTTTTTTGAGATTTTTGAGGGACTTTTTTTTCCAGATTTTTTTTTAAAATTTTTTGGGAATTTTTTTGGATTTTTTGAGATTTTTGAGGATTATTTTCCAGATTTTTTGGTGGTTTTTTTTTTTTTTAATTTTTGGGGGATTTTTGGGGATTTTTTAAGTTTTTTTTTTTAGATTTTTTGGGGATTTTTTTTGAGATTTTTGAGGATTTTTTTTCAGATTTTTTGGGTTCTTTTTGAGATTTTTTGGGAGATTTTGGGGGGATTTTTTGGGATTTTGTTTAGATTTTTTGGGGGATTTTTTTGAGATTTTTGAGGAATTTTTTTCCAGATTTTTGGGGATTTTTTTTGTTGAGATTTTTGAGGGTCTTTTTCCAGATTTTTTGGGTATTTTTGAGATTTTTTTGGGGGGATTTTTGGAGGACATTTTTGAGATTTTTGAGGATTTTTTTCTAGACTTTTTTGGGTATTTTTCAGGGTTTTTTTGGGGGATTTTTGGGGATTTTTTGAGATTTTTGAGGATTATTTTCCAGATTTTTTGGGGTATTTTTGGAAATTTTTGGGGGTATTTTTGGGGGATTTTTTTGAGAATAATGAGAAAATTTTTTTTCAGATTTTTTTGGGGATTTTTTTGAAGGTTTTTTTGGAATTTTTGAGATTTTTGAGGAATTTTTTTTCAGTTTTTTGGGGATTTTTTGGAGATATTTTGGGGATTTTTCGGGGGGAATTTTTTGGGGATTTTTTTTTTTTAATTTTTGGGGTTTTTTTCAGATTTCTTTCAGATTTCTTTGAATTTTTTGCGATTTTTTGGGGAATTTTGAGACATTTTTGGTGGGAATTTTGGGGGGATTTTTTAATTATTTTTGATTTTTTTGAGATTTTTTTGAGATTTTTTGGGGATTTTTCGGTAGGAATTTTTGGGGGGATTTTTTTGGATTTTTGGGGGCAATTTTTTGGGGAATTTTTTTCGGATTTTTTTTTTATTTTTAAAATTTTTTATTATTATTATTTGGAGGGATTATTTTTGGAATTCGGAGGGGAATTTTGGGAGATTTTTGGGATTTTTTTTTTAATTTTTTCGGGATTTTTTTGGGAATTTTTTTGGGGGAATTTTGGAGAATTTTTTAGAATTTTTTTGTAATTTTTTTGTATTTTTTGGAAGGATTTTTTAGGATTTTTTTAGGAGAATTTTGAGATTTTTTTGGGGGGATTTTTGGGGTTTCTTTGGGTGGAATTCGGGGATTTTAATTCAATTTTCCGATGGATTTTGTGGCGATTTGGGGAGAATTTTTGGGCCGATTTTCGGGAGGAATTTTGGCAGATTTCGGGTGGATTTCGAGAAATTTTTTTCTTTTTTGGGTGGATTTGGGAATAAATTTCAGGACAATTTTTTTTTTCTTTAAATAAAATTAAATTTTATTTTGGGATGAAATAAAATTAAAAAAAAAACACCAAAAAATTAAAAAAAAATTTAAAAAATTAAGATTAATTAATTTTATTTAAAATTCCCCCCCCCAAACCTCGATAATTTTTCTGGGGGGATTTTGGGGTGAATTTTGGGCTCAATTTTGGGGTTTTTGGGGTCCCCAGGAGCAGCTGCTGGCGGAGATGGAGCGGATGCAGCTGGAGCTGGACCAGCTCCGGGGGCGCCCCAGCTCTGCCTACTCCAGGTAAAACCCCAAAAAATCCAAAAAAACCCAAAAAATCCCCAAAATACCCAAAAAATATAAAAAAAAAAACCCAAAAAACCAAAAACCCCAAAAAAACCTGAAAAAAATCCAAAAAAACTCCGAAAAAATCCCCCCCCAAAACCCCAGAAAACCCCCAAAAAACCCCCCAAAACCTAAAAAAAAACTGAAAAAAAAACCCCAAAAAACCCCAGCCCTCCCCCAAAAACCTGAAAAAAAATCCCAAAAAACTCTGAAAAAACCCCCAAAAAAACTCTGAAAAAACCTCCCCATATCACCCCCCAAAAAACCCAAAAAAATCCCCCCCAAAAACCCCCCAAAAAACCCCAAAAAATCCCCCCCCAAAAAACCCCAAAATCACCCAAAACCCCCCCAAAATACAAAAAACCCCAGAAACCCAAACCCCGCCCCCAAAAAACCCCAAACCCTCCCAAATTACCTCCCAAATCCCCCCAAAATCACCTTTAAATCACCTAAAAATTCCCAAAAAATCCCAAAAAAGATCCCCCAAATCCCCCCCAAAATCCCCAAAATTGCCCAAAAATCCCCCAAATCCCCCCAAAAATCCCTAAAATTCCCCCCAAAATCCCCCCAATCTCCCCAAAATCCCCCCAAAATCCCCCCAATCACCCCAAATCCCCCCAAATCCCCCAAAATCCCCCCCAAATCCCAAAAAATCCCCCAAAATCCCCCCAAATTCCCCCAAAATCCCCCAATCCCCCCCAAATCCCCCAAAATCCCCCCAAAATCCCCCAAAATCCCCAAAAATCCCCCAATTCACCCCTAAATGCCC